>JAMQGT020001985.1:0-14063 GCA_024447675.2 Pterophyllum scalare
AAGGTTGAAAAGTTCAAGGGGGCCGAATACTTTCGCAAGGCACTGTATTACTTCTAGGCTGGACTACTGTAATTCATTATTATCAGGCTGTCCTAAAAGCTCCCTGAAAAGCCTTCAGCTGATCCAAAATGCTGCAGCTAGAGTACTGACAGGGACTAGAAAGAGAGAGCATAATTCTCCCATATTGACTTCTCTTCATTCTCTCCCTGTTAAATTTAGAATAGAATTTAAAATCCTTCTCCTAACATACAAGGTCTTGAATAATCAGGCCCGATCTCATCTCAAAGACCTTATAGTCCCATATCACCCAAATTGAACACTTCGTTCTCAGACTGCTGGCTTACTTGTGGTTCCTAGGATACTTAAAAGTAGAATGGGAGGCAGAGCATTTAGCTTTCAGGCCCCTCTTCTGTGGAACCAGCTCCCAGCTTGGATTTGGGAGGCAGAGACCCTCTCTATTTTCAAGATTAGGCTTAAAACTTTCCTTTTTGATCAAGCTTATAGTTAGGGCTGGATCAGATGACCCTGAACCACCCCTTAGTTATGCTGCTATAGGCGTGGGCTGCTGGGGGGGTCCCATAATGTACTGTTTCTTTTCATTCACCTTATTTACTTGTTTATACTTCATTCTGTATTTAATCATTATTATTAATCTCTGGCTCTCTTCCACAGCATGTCTTTTGTCCTGTCTCTCTACCCTCAGCACAACCGGTCGTGGCAGATGACTGCCCCTCCCTGAGCCTGGTTCTGCTGGAGATTTCTTCCTGTTAAAAGGGAGTTTTTCCTTCCCACCGTCGCCAAGTGCTTGCTCATAGGGAGTCTTTTTGACTGTTGGGTTCTCTCTGTGTTATTGTATTGTCTTTACCCACAATACAAAGTTGTGATTTGGTGCTGTATAAATAAAATTTAATTGAATTGAATTAAATGCCTTCTGTAGTGGAAGCAAGTCTGGGGATGAGGGGGATGACTCTCCCATCACTGGGGGTGAGGTCAATGAGGTGGTTAAACAACTCCTTGGTGGCAGGACCCCTGGGGTGGACGAGATTTGCCCTGAGTTTCTGAAGGCTCTGGATGTTGTAGGGCTGTCTTGGTTGACATGCCTCTATAACATTGCGTGGAGATCTGGAGCGGTGCCACTGGACTGGCAGACTGAGTGGTGGCCGAGTGTGAAGTGGCTGGCATTAGAATTAGCACCTCTAAGTCTGAGGCCAGAGTCCTCAGCCGGTGGAGTGCCCACTCCGACTCAGGGATGAGTTGCTGCCCCAAGTGGAGCAGTTCAAGTGTCTCGGGGTCTTGTTTACGAGTGACGGGAGAAGGGAATGGGAGATTGACAGACAGACTGGCAAGTGGCCCAGTATCTACGGGCGATGTATATACACAAATATTTGGTGGAGAAACCCAGCGTACACATCGGCGAGAAATTGCTGCGCATACAAGTCACTGGATGCTTACAATTATGTTGCTTGCGACCATGTACCGAACGTCAAATATCATAATACAGACTCTGAGTTTTGTGGCTTAAAGGCAGAAATTCTTCTAAGTCAAAGACAAGGAAACAGGACCGCTTTGTATGAGGCTCGTCATTGTAAACAAGTCAGAGAGCTACGTCCTCACAGCGGATTGTACCTGCATGGCAGCGTGGGTACTTTGTCACACTACTTTTCTAGCTTGCTAAGAGTTTTCCAACTGCAGATATTATTGATTTATGAAGGAAAAAAAAAAATACTGTTCCATAAACATTGTGAGACACACTCAGCCCTTCATATGTGAGTCTGCTCATACTTTTGACTGGCACTGCATATTGTAATCTATAGTTCAATTAAATATTAATTTAAAAATCAGGACTCTGAGTCAATGCCTCACCTGTAAATAGCCAGCCACACTACAGTTTAAAAGCCAAATAGCCTACCAGCTAATGCTGTTTACTTTAGATACCTAACATCCTGGTATAACCAGAGTAGATAAATAACTTTACCTGATATAAAATCGGTGCTTCAAAAGCGAGCATTTCTGATCGTGTCCTCAATCCAATTTTTATCAGTACATTTGATGGTTTTCAACCACAGATGCCTCTGTTTTCTCTCAAACAGCCGTGATCCTGTGGTATTCGGTACAACTTCAGTCTGCTTTTGGTAGAGTTGAAATTCTGACAGCAAAACACGCAACAACCAGACATTTTGATGCTGACATCACTTTTAAATCACATTAAAACGCTGCGCAGGCTCCTTCTTCTTATTGATTTGAATGGAGTAGCAGTTCACTTCCGTTGCCAAAATGCTGCGCATACTTTGATAACGTAGGCTGTAAAAGGGTCTATAGGAACACTTTTTCCTCTTTTCCACTAGTATCTACTCGTCTCTACTGGGCTTGACTCTATTCTGCTCTACTCGGTTTTGTCCATTTTCCATTACAATTGAGTGCTGCCTCAGCATTGGATTGGGATCTGGGGATTTTGAAGGCCAAGTCAACACCTCAAACTTGTTTCCCACCAGAACATTGCCCACAGCATCACACTGTCTCTGCCAGCTTGCCTTCTTCCCCTAGTGCATCCTAGTTCCAGGTGTTCCGGAGGTAAGTGACACACATGCACCTGCCCATCCATGTGATGTTAAAGAAAACATGACTCATCAAACTAGGCCAACTAGGGCACCTTGACTGGTCTATTGAATTGGACCACACAGGCTAGCTGTCGCTCCTCACGTGCATCAGTGAACCTTGGCTGCTCATGACCCGTTGCTGTTCCTTCCTTGGACCACTTTTGTTAGATGCTGACCATTGCAGACCAGCAACAACCCGCAAGAGGCTCTGACCCAGTCTTCTAGCCATCACGATTTTGCCTTTGTCACACTTGCTCAAATCCTTATGCTTGCCCATTTTTCCTGCTTCTAACACTTGAGGACAAAATGTTCACTTACTCTCTAATATATCCCACCAACAGGTAGCATGATGAAGACATAATCGATGTTATACACTTCACCAGTCAGTGGTTATAATGTTATGTTTGATCAGTTTATGTTTGCACAAGTATGAAGAAATCATTTGACCTATTCCCGAATTTCCAAGCAAAAATATACAGAAATGAGGGGTAGCTCAAGAGTTTTCCCCATATTTGTTTTCTTAACTTTTAGAACAAAAGAACTTCCCGTATCTGGAAAAATCTTCTTTTATCCAGGCACATGAAGGCATAGTCAGAATTAGCTATGACTCAGCCAAAGAGTTAGCTCAGAATCACGTAAAGATCCAAAAGAGAAAAGAAAGCAAAGTTTTTGAAAGATGAGTTCGCTGCAATGGTAGAAAAACAAACCCAAGCCTATAGTTTGGGACTGTTTCAGTGAAACCAAAAGACAGAACTGGCTGATATCAAAAAGAAAGGTCTTTTTGCAAGGGGATAAGATTATTTCCATGTCAATACAGAGTTTTGTAAACTTTTATATATTGTTTTCTGCTAAAGAAATATTTATATTTTAGAGTTATTTTCATGTTCATTTCACAAATGGGGCATCAACATTAAATATGTGAATGATGTATTCAGTATGGCTTTCATTAGTTAAAATAGAGTTTATTCATAATTGTAAACTAGATGAGGAGCTGAGTAGATTTTAGGGTAAAAATATACATAAATTCAAAAAACCAGATCCAAATGTTTTACTTACTGTATATTTTTCATGCCACCATATAGTACATGCTGCTTATTCTGCATGCCTATGTGATGACAGGCAGAATCATGTCCTCCACACACTGCAACATCTCGAAAGGGTTTAGTTCTTAAAACATGAGGTACACCAGAGACGGTGAAGTCTACCATCACCTTTTATTTGACATAATGAATGACTCAATTGAATCACTGACCAACATAAATGCTCATCTTTGTTTACACACACAGATACACAAAGATAGAGTGAGAGGAAACCACTCAGCATGAGTTGTTGTGATGTAATTACTTTTCATTTGATGTGAAAAATTATTCAAAGTCAATGAGATGGAAAGTGTTCTGCAGTCTATCACAGGAACTGGCATTGTTTACTTCCCCTCCAGCTCATCATTTGCTCTATCTCGCAGTCACAATTATTCTCTCTGTCTTACTGTCATACACATTCCACTACAGTGTATCACATGCCTCATTTAACTAGACACCATGTGCGCATGCATGTGTGCAAACCCTTATGTTTCTGCTGCTGCATTGTGTTTTTTGTCTATTTGTTTTCATTTGGATGTCACTTGGCGTTGGGATGCATCTGTTAGAAGATAAATCTCCCTCTTGCTGAGCTGTGCTAACAAACATCATTGTGCTGTATAGTCTTTTAAATCCCATTTAAACCTGGGATGAACATTTGATATGTGTGTGTGGACATCTTATTTGGATAAAGAACTGCATGAAATAAAATAATGCAGCACACAAGTGCAGTTTACTGTAAATACAGTGTTGTGTCCTTTTAATGTAATAGTTATCAATGAGCTGACTTGTGTAACGTGTGGATGCTGTGACCACATAATTTCTGTTTTGTGAAACGCATCTATACATCATCTGTACATCTTGCCTATATGGACAGTATAGCTAAGTGCAACAAGGAAGACATGAAGACCCTGAAAACCTATTTCTTAATGAACCTTCTTATTAAATTTGATATAGTCAAACATTTATTTTTTGCCAAAGTTTTAACAGATTGAGGCCTTAATTAATTAAATCTATGTCGTGCTGACATATATGCCCCAAAATCTGAATTTAATAACATTTTAATTTACAGTTTGATGTTTGTAAAATTGTTGGCTTATGTTTCAGCATTACCAGTAAAACTTAATTAAAAACGTGGTGATGAAAACTATGATGAGATTATTAACTCTTAACAAATAAAACCAAACAATGTGTAAATATGGGAATAAATATCAACACGCTTTATCACTCAGTGTCGTGCTTTGCCATGGTGTGAAACTAGAAAGCAAGAATAGTTCATGTTTAACTTCAAGCCACGTTTTTCATGCTGACTTTAATTCCACATCTAATATTCTCCAGTGGATGTTATGGTCAGAGTTTCAGAATAAATTCAGCACTAAACGCCACATTTTCTCAAATTCCTTTTCTGCCAAAGAGCACTGCAGATTCTCATGTGCGGGAATATGTTTCACATATGCAAACCAGTTATGTTAATAATACCAGCCAACAAAGCCTTGCCGTAGCCCAAACTGTCAGAATCGTATTGCCAGAAGCAATTTGCATGCAATCACTTGATGATGCAGAAAATATATAAATATGTTCTTATGTTTGGTCCTGATTTGCTGCCAAGTCTGTTTTTACACTGCTGGTATTGCAGTTAATAGAACACAGACCAGAATATTTATTGGGAATTTCATATTTATAATAGAATATCCAGTCAGTAAAATGACTGGATATTCACTTTGATTCTATTATGGCACATGTTGTCGTCATCATGTTAAAACTGATCAAGCTTAGTTTCACATGTCTAATGTGAAGCTGTCATGTTAAAAAAAACAAACAAAAACACAAAACCAACAGTGTTGCTTATTGTCAAAATGCTTTTTATATTTTTGCTTGTTGATGAATTATTTCATAATGCACCTCCAGGTGTAAATGACAGTTTGGCCACATTCTAAAAAACTTAAAACTATTTTAAAGATCACCCAACCCATCTTAACCCCAACGTCCTTAGTACAGGAAAAGAGAGTCCAATTAGCAGCAGCATTTATTCTGATTTGCTGTATGTAACAAAGACATATCTTTTGATTTGTTGCAATGTATCCGAGTGGCACTTTGGATGTAATAACTTCCATTTTGGATCTTTTATGGAATGCAGTGGTATTTAGATAGCACTTTTCTAGTTTCATTAGCCACTCAGAGTGCTTTTATACGATAAGTTGTTTATCTAACTGTTACTGACACATATGACCAATTTAACTCACCAATTAACCTAAGGTACATATCTTTGGACTGTGTGGAATAGCCAGAGTACCCAGAGGAAACCCCCACATGCATG
Organism: Pterophyllum scalare; assembly: GCA_024447675.2. Classification (NCBI taxonomy): domain Eukaryota; kingdom Metazoa; phylum Chordata; class Actinopteri; order Cichliformes; family Cichlidae; genus Pterophyllum; species Pterophyllum scalare. The sequence goes on from JAMQGT020001985.1 coordinate 5,991, forward strand.
GGGAGAACATGCTCCACACAGAAAAGTTCCAGCTAACCAGAAGATTTGAACCAAAGCCCATTTGAGCTGCTATTGCTAATCATTGTACCCCTAATCAATGATAAATGTACATCTAGTCTGTTTTGACTATTTGTGCATTTGCTTTTTTCCTGTCAAAATGTTGATCTCTTTCACTATTAAAAGCTACAACTCAGTCAGCATGTGCTGATACAAAAGTGTGTCTCATTTCAACCTTAATAAAATGTTATAATCTATATTACATATCTAGATTAAGCAATATATGTTGTTATCGGATTGGAATGGTAGAAATACATATTACCTCATGGAGCTGTGTGTTACACTGGTGGGAGCAGAGCTCAAACTAGAAAAATTGAAGTGTGAAAATAATCAGAAGCTATGACATCTTTCATCATAAAACATTTGCACACCATCGATACAACCAGGAAAGTTTATATGGCCTGGTGCAGTGTGATGTAAGACGAAGCACAGCACACTACATATCTGAATATAGGTGTTATCATGACCGCAAGAATGTCGAATTTGGAAACAACAATGAATGAAAACAGCACCGTCCCCGACAGAAGTCCTCTGCTGAACATTTCCTGTCAAATGTGACTCTGCAGTGTTAGCTCTTGGCCTCCTGATGGCAGTATGACTCCAACTCTGAAACTTCCCCTGAATCGTCTGTCTTTGTTCTGCTGCCAATTTCTCATCTTCTGTTGTCCCCCCACCTACTACCCACCCCCCACCCGCCCCATTTACACCGCGTATGAGAGGAAAGAAAAGAGAGAAAAAAAATGTATCCCCAGGTCAAAATAAATAGCCTTTCACAGTTAATTTAATTGACTATTTTGTACAAAATCGAGGTAATTCCGCCTCGACTGCAATAGCAAACAAGAATAGCATTGCCTTGGCAATCAGTTACCGCGCAAACATAGAGAAAAGCTTTAATCTGCTTTTATCACAGAGGAGCCACGGCTGAAGTTTGTTCAGACACTGTGAGGAACCTGTTTTCTTAATTGTTGTAACATCTCTGCAGCAGAGAAAAAAGACACCCGCATTGGAGCAAAGGTTAAGGGAAAAGATGTAAAATAGAATTCAGGAGTTAGAGAACAACACAGAGTACAGAGCAGAAGGACAAGAACAACACCATTTATTTTTTTACTGCATTTGTTTGTACAGGTTAAGAAAACTTCAGCGCTCTCATCTTCTGTGCTTTTGTTTCTGCAGCTATGAATTAATAATTTAAAACCTCAGGGGGAAATGGTTAAAAGAGAAAAAATTATTGTCCGTTATATTTCCTATAGTTCTTTTGTGATAAATATGTTGTTGCATTTTAGGTCCAAAGTGTGAAGTATCCTCTTTGTGTAATTTCAGAGGTTCAGAGCTGAGGTCACTGTTCAGAAGTGTTCCATCTCCTCTACTCTAACTTCTTAATCATCTTTCTCTCCTACTGGCTGGATGTGTGTGCGTGTATGTGTGCATTTGTGTGTGTCCCTCAGTGTCTGCCTGTGAAACAGAGAGCATGTCCGTCCGAGGTGTTGCTGTTCTCGCCTGTCCTGCTACCTCCAACTGTGCATCTACTGCCCCCCGTAGGCCGGCCACGGTTACCCCACGCTGACCTGTTTAATTGTCTGCCTGTCCCAGGGCCCACCAGTGAGCAAGTGTGTGTGTTCCCACTGCGTCAAGGAGGACACGTGCACATGTTCACGCTCACAAGCTAGACACACGAAGTGACTGCATTATAACATGAAGAAAACCACACAGTGTCTCAATCAGATACCGTCAAGTATGTTATAAGTGTGTGTCCCATTAAAATGTGCTTATATCAGTCTGCTTATTGTTTTGTGGCTGTTGACACAAGTGCACACATCCCACCTGCAGATTTAGAAACTGCAGCATCACAGCAGCAACTAAAGAAACGACCACAAGGGAAAGTCAAGCCTGCATCTTCTAAATCCATTTTTTAAATAATAGCTGCATCCTGCTCTGCATCTACATTGAAATATCATTCACCTTTAATCATGCAGATGGTATTTAATTCCTAAATCCAGCAAATTAGATTAGAATAAATTGTACAAATCATTAGGCATTTATCCACATGTTTAGAAGAGGATGACCACACACAGTCAGCCTCAGTGAAACATTGTGCCAACAACATTTGGATGCACATGCCTTTGTATGTTGACTCAGTATATTTAAGAACTGGTTGTACAATGAAAATCCCTGGCATTGGCACAAGATCATCTTGCATAGTTGGACTCATTTCAAATTTTATAAGATTGGGTTCATGCACTTATTTCATAGGCTGTATATAAAAGATGGAAGTAGCTTCTGGGTCTGAAAAGTAAAACCAATGCAGAAAATATATTTCTTCTAATGGCCAACAGATTCCTCTGGTTGCAAACAGACGTCTGATTATGTAGAAGTCTCTGGGAAAATGTCTGTAGGCAACACCATGTCCTCATTAAATAAACTTAGCACAAAAAGTAAGGAAAATTGTGTTTTATTATTTTTTGTTGTAACAATGCTTCCTGGCAGTAAATCTTATATGGTTGGAAAGCCTGTTTATTTGCACCACATTTGGATGGATGGGTTGAGCAGCAGAGTTGAGTATGTGGGTTACACCCCATGAAAAACTTGCTAAATCTTCACTGCCAACACCAAACAGCTTATTCTGCTACTGACTCTTGTTGGGTGTTGTTTTATGAAGATTTATTGATGATTGAAGTCTGAAGAAACATGACATACAGTAATTTAACAATTTATTTATCTAACAAACAGGGGTCTCAGTAGCACGTGGAAGAACCATACATGGCCACAACAGCCTGGCACCTCCTCATGCTGGTCACACACTGGTGTGGGATGACATCATCACAGCATTTGTTGCAAGTCAGCCAGTATGGGTGTGTTGGTCACTGACATGAACAGCACGTCGAAGCTGATCCCACAAGTGTTTAGTGGAGCTGTGATCAGGATTACATGCAGGCCATTCCATCCTCTCCACTCCTGGATGTAGTCTCTAATAAATCCCGCTCTGTAGGAGGCGAGCGTTGCCACCTTGGCGGATAGAGTTTGGTCCCAGACTGGAGATATGGGACTGCCACTGGTTGAACAATCTCATCTCTATCTGCTACGTTGTGATCGTTTACCCTGTAAGGCACCACTTTGAACTGAGCTCTCTCTCAGTGAGGTATTGCACATAATATGCCCGTAGATAATCACCACGTGAAAGGGTTTTCTCAAACACCAGAGCAATTATTTCCAAAAAGAGAAACAGACTGAGTCCAAGCACAGTGAAAAAAATATCTTCATAAAAATGAATGAAGTCACTATCACCCAGTGACACAGTCACTGACCCATCTTTTGAAAACACTCCAACAGTTTTAACATAAACATCTTGTGTCCTATTGGATTTACTTAAACACTGACTGAAATCATAATGGCACATTTTTGAAATTGATAAACCTCGATTACCATCACCCACACATTAATCAAAAACAGAAGAATGAAGGAATGAATGAACCACACAACATTAAGCACAAAATTTTTATGTCTGTTCTTGGCAGTGATTATTCCCATGCTGTTGTTGCAAAACAGCCAAGAGGCCATCACAAATAGCTGAAATGACGGGGGGGGGGAACCTTTTTTTGAACCAATCGGGTGGATCCCATCACTAATCCACATAGTCCAAAAAACATGAACAAGGGAGGAATAACAAACACTCTGACAAAGACTAGACTGGGCTTATATACACACACACTGAGGGTTAATGGGATAAAATCAAGGTAATGAGACACAGCTGACTAATCCAAGACAAGACAGGGAAAGTAAAACCAAATACAAAGCACAAGAGACAAGACAATCCCAAAATAAAATGGGAAAACCAAAATATAAAAACAACCAACACATACATGGAGACTTAACAACAACACACTGATGAGGCAGTGACAGTGTTGGGGCTCAGGCAACTCCTTCTTTTCGGTATAGCTTCACCAGCCTTAGAAAACACTCTCACAGAGTACTGAACAGGCAGAGGTACACAGAAGCTGAATTGCTGATTTGTACAGGTGAAGATACAGTGGCTCAGACTCACATCAGATCATGAAGAAATGTTTCTTTTATTTCCTGCTTTTTCAAAACGATACGGGCCTCAACACAGGCTTCATGTGGAAATGCTTGTTGCCACAGGCCTCGGGGCTTTAGTATCAGATGTATCATCACTAGAATTAAATCTATAAAAACCACAACAGCGAACAGTACCCAAATAGCTAAACTAAAACTAAGAAGACTTGAAAATGTAAACATAAAGAAAACAAACAGGAAATATCTGCTGAAAGTAAAAGAATACAAAACCTGAAATATTACAAACACAAAAAAATCCAATATACAAAAAGTCAAACTCAGCCACAAAACTCCAGGGTTCACAATAGTACCCTGCATTTACATTTTCTTGGTTTTGTTTTTTCTTTTATGCATGTTGTATAAAGTCATTGGATAATAATAATAATAATAAAATAATAATAATAATAAAAACTATTCATGGCAGTATAAACCATCCTTATTTATTGCCCAGTACTTCATGCAGTACCAAAGCAAAGCAAAAGTCAGTGGCACATGCTAATAATGTGGCAGAAGCTGCATTCACTCTCCAAAATAGAGATACAAAATAGCAATTTAGTTAATATCTATATGATTTACATGTAGGAGAACAGGACCATAAAAATATAAATATTTACTTAATTTAAATTGGTCAGATCTACCAGTACAGTTCATCTTCTCACATGGCTGCTTTTTTCTAGATCTACCAAGGAAGGCTTGTTAGGTTTCCATGCCCTTGTTAGGCCTCTGCAGTGGGCAGTGGATCTCCTCCAGTTCATCAAAATGTCAGTCCCTCAACGTGATTCATTTTTAGAAGAGGACGAAGTTGCAGTTGCAACTATACCTGAAAAACTGTAATATTAAAAGATTTCCTGCTGTTCTAGTCAAACTTCACTTTGTTGTACATTATTTCTCAGATAGTAAACTGAGTAAGGCAATTTGTTTGAAAATGGATGGTATTATCCTAGTGTATTTTATCTATATATTCAGGACATCATATTAATATGCTCACATCAGTGCATGCTTCTTTGGGTCCAAGCATCTTTCAGTGAATAGAAATGTAAAGCCTTAAGACTGTTGGAAGCCAAGAAGGGTTGACTTATTTACCCTTAATGCTGATATCCTGTTGTCTGACTTTGCTCAGATCAGTGTTCTTCTTCTGAACATCCAGCCTAACAGCAGGGTGTCGCTGCACTGCCACCATGTCACTTCCTACCTGGCAGGTTCATGCAATTTATTTCAGGAAAATGAGGCAGACCTTGATGCAACCTTCTGCAATTCAAATATTTTCTCGAACTGGTTAAGAGCAAGAGTGACATTTCTTCTGTTTAAAGTGATAAAGAATGTGAGTGACTTTCATTTACGTTTTCAACTCATGCATTTGGATACTGTAAAAGCTTAAAACTAAGGATGTGGCTGCACTGATGAACAGGTGTGTTGATGGGAATCTGTAGCTGATCGCTATCTGCTAGGCCTAACTTTTGCTAAATGCAGTCACTGAACTGGACCTTCCGACTGTGTTTGCGCTGCTAGTGCCTTTTGGAGCATTTGTAATTGAATAATTTCACAAACAGCATGTTTGTGCTTGAGTTTTGGTGAGTGAAATTTTATTTATTTTCTTAGCCTGTTACTTACCACTAATCAGCATATATGTGTCTATACATTGCACCTGTACAGTTTATGGATACGTCTTGCTAGCCAAGCATTAGCACAATAGCAAATATCCATTTATGGATTTCAAAAAATCCAACATGGAGGCAGCCAAAACAGTAATTTAAAGGCTTCAGAGTACAGAAGCAAAAGGTTCCATCTCTGTGACCGTAACAATCTTTTCTATACAGTCTATTATATTGACAGGTTATGTGTATTTGGATACAGTACCTCAGTATTAGGTTTTCAAGCATCCTGCATCCCTTGAAGGGAAACAGGAAGAATGCGATTATGCTATACATATTGGGCTTACTCATGGCTGAGGTGTGATCACAATACAGACCAGACATCCAGATGTAGGCTGTCTAGTTTCATCTCAATGCCATTCCAATGCCTCATTCAGCAATTACACATGCAGTAATATGTTAATTCCACTGGATCAAGGAGAAAGTTCAGGGCTTAGCTCTTTAGCTTGGGCCACAGAATATAAATCAAAGTTTAGTTTGGTTTATATTCTGTGGCTTGGGCAAGAGACAAATCCTCTCAACAAAACTTTGATTAAAAAAACTACAAAAAATTGCTTTAATGCCACAGCAAACAGAACCAACTTGGCAGCAGATCACAAGGAGAAATATAGTGTAGATTAATATGAAATCTATACTTTCTGTCATGGTGGAGGGAGTGGATACTTTCCACTGTGTCTGTGAAGTGGGAGCTGCGAGGGATTTCATATTGTGGTCTCAGTTGCGGATCATAGATGCTCAGCCACCTCAGGGCAACATGGGGCATCGGGATGAACTACGGGCCAAGGGAGGGAGGCTGACGTGTTTCTTAACTGTGTGTATATATCTATATATGTATGTGTGTATGTGGAGGCTATTAGTGGGAGGCGTGTGACTTGGGGGGTGGTAATGGTTGCGGTAGGGTGGATACTGAGAGATGGTGTGTGTGTGTGTGTGTGTGTGTGTGTGTGTGTATGTGTGTGTGTTTGCACTTCCATGCCAGCCCCCGGGCCGGCCCCATAGTAATTACACACTCCAGTGGCTGGACTGGGAGGGAAATTGAAGGCCTGGGCAGGAGGCCCAGCTGCCTCACTCTCCCTCACCATCAGCCTGCTGCTGATTGAGCTTGCCTAACACACACACACGCGCGCGCGCACGCACGCACACACACACACACACACACACGCACACACACACACAAACACATACACACAGACACGCACGCTATGGAGATAGCCATGCCTGGACATGCACACTTGTGCTCTATTTCACTTTTGCATACACAAACACTGTCTCTCTCACTCTTTCACCAATCCTCAGAGGAAACTCTGCTTTGTGTTGCGGTAATGAGATTCTCACACACCCGGCTCTATTTACCAGCCCAGGCCAGTAAAGGGTGGGACTGAGTGAGTAGGGGTTGGTTTTCTCTGTGTGTGCGTGCATGCACACAATATGTGTGTTTGAAGGTTGCAGTATAAGCTCATCCAGCCAGCTTGTCTTCTTGATGATGACATTCTCAAAATCAAAAATTTTCCTCCTCTTCCATCATCCAGACTGAGGATGTTCAGGTGGCGGGGTTAAAGAAAAGAGGATGGGACATGATATCCTGAAATATATTTTTTTAAAAGACAACAAAAGGAAAAACAACATGGTTTTTATTGATTACCCTACCATGTTTTTCCTTGGAGAGGCATGTCCATATCCATCATGTGCCCATTGAAAAGGCTCTGGGCTGCACCCAAGCACTGTCATTCCTGATCAAGATAGTTAGGTATGGTGGAGGGGAAGGGTAGGGGTGAATTCAGGTTGTTTGTTACACAGCCAAATTGGCATTTGTAACCCATCAGCCTCTATCTTTGTCTGTCACACCTACACTTGTGCCAGCTTTCTCCACATTCTTCATTCATGAGTCTGTGAAGATGAACAGTAACAGTTAAAAACAAAGGCAATTGTCTGTCTTTCATGCAGTTTAATGCAATTTTATGACATTATTATCAGTTTTGCCATAGTTTAAAGTTTTATATTGGTTTTTATTTCTTTATTTGTTTGAAACTTCACACAGCTTGTTGGCTGGTTGGTTTCCTGTGTGGGTTTCTTCATTTCAGTTAAGTTTAATGTTCAGTTAAGTTTTGATTAGTTTTTGTGTTTGTTTTAGTTTCCTCTTTTCTGGGTGTTCACTGTAAGAAGTTAAGGTATTTAAGATTGAATTTCAGAGCAGATATAAACTCTTAGTCCAAATCTCATTTAATATATGTGCTAATGTCTCTTCATGATGGTTGTGATTATAAATTTGATCAAATTGGCAATGACTAAAACTGTA
>JAMQGT020001986.1:0-14045 GCA_024447675.2 Pterophyllum scalare
TAGTATTACAAAGCTCTTTGGGTCATAATTTTCAGTCCAGTTTTCTCTATTCACTGTTACGTTTTCTTATGTGTTACGTCACAGTATTTGCTGTGGAACTGCTAAACAAGGGCACGGACATCCGGCTTACCGATTTCCTGAAGCTGATTTTTTTTTTTTCTCACAGCAATTTTGTAGTTCAAGTTCAGTTATGCTAAAGTTGAAAGTAGACAAGTCAAAATGTTTGGTTGTTGGCTGTATTAATCCACACGATTCTTTACATCGCCCCCCTGGCATCAGAGCATCTTCAAAGTGCCTGTTTCTCTGCAGGTAGAAAATCGTATCGCTGCTATCAAACTACAAAAATGGCTGAACAGGGTGGAGTGGAACACTCTGTGACCTGGAGGGGGGCGGGGCGTAAAATGTCTCATTCACATTTAAAGAGACCGCACCAAAACAAGCTGCTCTAAGACACACATCAAAAAAAGGTGTAAAACAAGGGTCTGTGGAGCTACAATAATGAGGAATTCAGACAAAAGCATTGCAGTTCTACTTTATACAGACCACAAGTGTATGATTTACATATGAAAAGGAAGGATTAAAAGCATGATACATGCCCTTTAAAACATCCAGCTGTGTTTATACAGGTACTATTAAATAAAAATGATCCCAGTTGGCTGAAATTATTATGATCAAGTGATTATGAGGTAAATGTGACAGCCCCATTATTAGCTTGTAAAACAAATCTTGTATCAGTCAGGCTCTGTGGCATTTATTACTGTAAAAAGTCATATTATATCTAGGGTGAAATGTGTTTTCTGGAAATAACCAAAACTAAATTAACAGAATGAATTTGATTCCGGCAACAACCAGTTTTAATTTATCCGTTATAATAGGTCTACTTGTTCACACTGGCAGCTGCTATAAAATAATGTCAAATTAAAACTCAATATTACACATATATGTCCACCCTGCTAATGATGTTTCTTTCACACTTATGAAAAAAAATTTATATATATATATATATATATATATATATATATATATATATATATATATATATATATATATATATATATATATAAAATCTGCACAGAGTGGAAATTCTTTATATATATATATATAAAAAATCTGCACAGAGTGGAAATTCTTTTTATATATATATGTATATATATATATATATATATATATATATATATATATATATATATATATATATATATATATAAATCTGCACAGAGTGGAAATTCTTTTTGTTTATACACACACAAACACATGGATTGACTATTTAGCTGGACAGTCATGATCAGTTTAAGGTCAGATAAATTCCCGGTCAAATAAACACACACACACGCACTCACTATCAAACAGCCTCAGTGGCAGTAAAGCAGGCTTACTGTCAGAATGGTCATTTGCTGTGTATTGATTTCCTATACACGTTTCCACTGGCTGCCCCTCTCTCCCTGTCATCCTTTTCAATTGTAAACTTAACACTCGCTCACTGATTAAATTTCTAACTTTCACTCCCGGTCTCTCTATCACTGTAATACCCTCTGATTAAATGCCACACTCACTATTACAGAAAACCCTCTCTCTGGTGGGGAGAGCCCCCTCCTCGCTTCTCTCACGTCTCTGACTCAAAAATCTAATCGTGGGTTTCAATGCGTCTCTTAAACAAGTGATTAAATAGCAGACTGCCTCACAGGACGGCTGCAGGATTAACACATGCCTCTTGCTCTCGGTCCAGTCCTTTCCTAACTCTACCCTCATAATGAGAGAATGAACCAGCATTACGAGAACGCATGCCCTTTTGACAGAAAATGGGAAGACTGAAATAGTGCACCAATTTATCCCTCTGTAATTTCCATCTTCAGCCACTGGTCACGGTATGCGCTCAGAGCACAGCTAAGTCCTTGAAATGTCACAGTGGGGTCGTGACACACCAGCACGAGACACTCCCAATCTAGCAGGAGCTCCAGAACAAATCAAATCAATGAAAAGAAAATGGACATAAGTGTCAATAAGTGGTTTGTGTGTATGAGTCAGTCTTAAAACAAACACAAAAAAAAAAAAAAAAAAAACCACAATAAATAATGACGACATCTTAAAAAGCAAAACACTCGCTGTTGATAAATGGCTTAACTCAAATTTCTCACACAGAGTTAGGCGGAGATTACAATCATAGCACTCTGCGAATAATTCACTACTGTCAAAAGGTTAACAATGAAAGCCGCCGCTGCACCGCATTGATAAAGTGTGCGTGAACATGCACGCAGAAGAGCCTGGCTACAACACCAGCAGGGTTACATCAATAATGTATGCAGACAAGTGTTCACAGAAAACTATCATCTTTATACATCCAAACATGAGTATACAAAACTGATAAAGTTGTTTAACAGCAAAATATATTTTCTCATTATTCAAAGCTCTATGATAAAAAGAAATGATATTGGTCTAGATAACCATGCATTTGTCACACTCTAATAAAGGCAGTCATACAGGAGAATAACAAAGAGCCATGTTCAGGGATGCAACTATAAATTGTATTTAAAAACAAGCTAGGTTTTTTGTTAATAGTTTTTATTAAATAATTATAAAGAGCAACTTATTCTAACTTTTCTATTTCTGGGCAATGAAATGCATTTTAAAGTGACCCGATAATACTCACTTCCAGCTACATTTTTTTATTCTTGGCCTCTGGAGTTGTTTTGCATGATTCAACATTTAAAGTAATCCTTAACTAGCTTATACCAGGTCTTGGTGCAGCCTCTCAGTGCATCTATTGTCAGAAACTAGTCTTTGGCTCCCTTCCCTTATGCCCTCTCCATGACATTATAAGGAATCTAATATGATCTGGTATTTAGCTCTTTATGATCATCTCCTTGAAGATGGATACCATCACCTGCTCAACACAGAAGCTGCCATTAATCTGCTGCTCTTATTTCTTGGGGAGTGTGTATTAAAAAGAAAAGGGAAAAAAAAGCTTCCAAGCTGCTGGCTTTGGGAAGGTGTACATCCCTATACATGTACATCAAAACAGGTCAATACAGAGTTTAAGAAAAAGAAAAAGAAGAAAAAAAAAAAGGTTTTGGCCTTCCACCAAAGAACCAACATCTTTTTGTAAGTGAGGTTTAATAAGGTTTACTCAAGCTTAAGATCCATTTTTGTTCATCAAATGGGCAGTTTACAAGAAAATACATGTAAGACTATATGCAGACTAAGCGCATTTACATACATAATCATCCCCCCAAAGGTTCATTTAAGCCAGGAAAAGCCCTGATTAATTGGATAAAAAAGGTTTTCAAACCATTTTGCTGCAACCCGCTGACATTACAGTCAGAGCCTTTATATGGAACACTTTTATTCTGTTTGAGCTTTTAAACAATTGGGAGTCAGAAAATCAGGCTGCATGTAAACAGAGCTAATGTAAAACATTTATTCTAATGCTCAAACACTAAAGAATCACATTAGAAATACTTTGCTAAACCAATGTGAGAACAAGAGCAGGCAGAAATGAACACAAATAAAAATACAAGATTATAAAAGCGAGAGAGGCTAGAAAAGACGAAGGCAGTGAGCCTGTGTGGAAACAGGAGGGGATGACAATCATTTGCTACCTTAATGCAACAACTGTGAGCGAGTACAAACACACGGTCAGGCTAAATAAACCATAGGCACCAACTCTACATGTAAAGAGAAGCAAAGTGCAAAGGTCAACCTAACGCCAGGCATCAAGTTCTCAGTGAAAGTAAAAAGGTTATAACTCTGGTCACACTTATGGAGTTCAACCATCACAGCTACAGTGCTACGCCAGGCCTTTTCTAGCACAGTATTTTTTTTTTATTTTTTTTTTAACCAACACCCACTGGGATGTTGAGCTGTTGTGTATGCTGCTTGTACGTTGTAAACATAATGATGATTTACTGTACAGCGCCCTGTGTAAGTGGGTCATGTTTGGTTCCCTTAGCAGCAGATTTGAGCTCCAACAGGGTCCACTTATATATGGGGGAAAAACACACACACAAAAAAAAAAACCACAACGCTATTTATGACTCAGTGTTATTCACTGGAACATGTGTGATGTTTTCTATTTGTGTGGTTTTAGTATAATTTATTGCACATAACACGTTTGCATTTTCTGCATCATCTTATGAGCATTTACAGATCAGGAAAATAAGCACACGATCGAGAAGTTATATTTTCTGCCATCAGCAACAAATTAAGCTCATTTTAATGAAAAACAGTGTGTCTAACTCATGCTGAGCCATTTTAATGTGCAACTTTCACCAATAATAGAAAGAATAATTTAAATTCATGCCTATAAATGTCACTTAGTATGCATGTGTGCGAGTTTCCACCAACCTTTAATCGGTTGCTTGACTTCTCCATTCTCCCTCTTGATCTCATTCATCACTTTGTGCTTCTTCTTCTCCTTTTCTTTCTCTCGTTCTTTGACCTTCTTCTTCTCCCTCTCCTCTCGCTCACTCTCCTTCGTCGTGTCCTTGGTGGAGTGATCTGTGGAAGCAGGGGGGCAACGTTTCATGTCTCAATGGTAGAAACACATTAGCATGAGAGCTGGGGTGCACCCCAACACAAACATGTACGTAGATGTGTGAGCACACTTCACTCGCTCTGATTTGCTCCTCTAACAGCTTACCTGTCCTCTTGCCAAATGCTTCACCTCAGCTATCACTCTTGAATTTTAATTTTGTTGATGTTCCCTCTACAAATCTTTTTCCCTACTGCAAAAGGAAAAAAAAAAAAGAATCATTCCATCACCAAACTCCTACTTTTATCTCAGCCCCATAATGACCTTTCCTTTAAGACTGCAGCAGGTACTCTGCAACTTCACTCAAAAAGCACAATCTCATCAAGACAAACCTCATGCTTTTATTCCTTTTCCAAACTTATCCCTCTATGGTTAATATGCTCTGGTTTTTAAAGTTCTAAAATCCTCCCTTTGCTTTTCAGCTTGTTTTCTTTCCTCTTCCCGCACTTCTCTGTCTGAGTGTTGAGGAAGTGTTGCACGCTGAGGAACTGGAGTGTGCTCTAATGCAACACTCGGTGCAAATCGCTGTGGATGAGAGCATCGGTTTTAAAATGTAAGTATTACACCGTCACACACCTCTTCAGCTGTTGGATTGTTGGAGTGCTTTCGGAAATGTGTGTTTAAGTGTGTGCACCCTGGCAAACAGACATTTATTCTTTATATCTGCATGTTTCCCCTCCGGCTAAGCTAAAAAACCCTTACCTGTCTTTAACTAACACTCATTTTATGCATTTTTTTTTTTAATTCCTTGCTTCCTTTGATTCTCTTTATATTCTTTCATTTCCCCATAAAAAAAATCCTTTGTTTTCCATAGTGTTTTTTTTTTGCCATATCTTTCTTTTGCTTCCCAGAGAACTTTTTTCTTTGAACTCGGTCGGATCCGTCTTTGAAAGGAAGCTGCCTTTTTTTAGACTGTTCACTCTCCTGTGGACGTAGGGAGTGGGAAAGTGAACACAGTGTGGTTGCACTACCTGTTTGTGGGATCAAAGGAGAAAAGGCTTTCAAAGTAAAAAGGCTTGCAGGAGCATTAGGAAAATTAAACGTACACTGATACACTTTTCCATCATAGTATTTAAACACATTTCAGCAGATTGTTTTCCTTTGCTGCTTAACATGCGGGTGACCATGCACCTCATAGCCTCTTTTTAATAGAGGGATGCCACGGACATCAACAATCCCTACGCAAAAATAAATACCACTAAATTAGTAGACAATATAGGTTGCCTGGTGGAAAACAGCAGGTCTCAAAACGACAACTTAGCTCCAGAGGAAGCAGCCCACAAAAGAGAGCTCACTCAGATCTGCTGTCAGATTTTTAAAAACATGCAAGACCATGCTAGAGTGCTAACATTTATAAGGCTTAAATTTAGAGGAAAATGGCAATTAATTAGCCCAGGTGGCTGATGTGGCCCGAAAATATACGGTGGAGCATTCTGATTTCTTTCAGCTTGAGAGAAGGGGCTTTCCCTTGATTAAAAAAGGAACAGGATGAAAACAGGGTTTTACACTGATGACAAAAAAAGATGTCAAGGCTCAGAGGGTCATAAGTTCAAACTGATGAGAAAAATGTAAAGCTAATTTAATATTGCCAAGGCAAAACAGCACAAAACTCAAGACTTGAATGAATTAGAAATGAATGGGATCCATGTAATTGAAGCCCCCACCAATTTTGTTTTCTGACTTCCTTGAAGCAGTCAGTTTGGAAGGGAAACACAGCAGGTGATTTTGACTCTTTGAATGATCACAGGAGAGATAAGACTGTGAAAGATATAGAGCCAGAAGCAGGCAGTTTGTAAACTTCAACAACTCAGCTACTCATCTGCATCTCTTTTTTTTTCCGTTATGGAGCATTTAGAAAAAGAAGATATGATCAGAAAAATCAAGAGATCTGCATGCTGACATTTTAAAGGTTTTGAATTTCAAATGGTAAACCAGAGTCCTCCATTCACCTGCCATTAAAATTCACTATTTAGTTGGTGTTTTAACTTGCCTGCCTGGGGCAGCATAGTGCTTAAACACTGCCCTCACACTGGATGGATGGATAAGTGGCAAGTTTTGACCCACATACATGTACTATGTGGGCCTTTAATTTGGAAACATAATATGAAAGTAAAATGTTGCATGACTTGACCAATTATACTTATTTTACAAGAATAAAATTAAATAAATCAGCTGATTCTGACCCATTATCTTTAAACATCAGGGATGCTTACCCTCAGCAAGATAGAAACTTCCATGTAAATCATACAAAGGCTTTAAATCCTTTCACAATTTATCTAACACCTTTTAAGCATTCAGTTCTTTGTTCTCTGTATCTAATTTTAGATCCTGACATTCTGTTTCTTTCACTCCTTCTGCATTTTCCCATTGTTTTTTTGGGGGGGGGGGCAATTAACAGGATCATGGGGACTGCTTGTTTTTGTGGAAGAATCTGAAGACTTTCAAAGATTGCCAACACACTGAGCTCACCACTGAACAACACAGTTTGAGGAGAATTTTCATGTGAAAATATGCTGGATACTTGCAAGCTCACATTTTCAGCAGTAGACATGCTTCTCTGTGACATGCTGAGCATAACAGGAAAAAGAAAAAGCCCGCCCAATGCCAGGCATGTGTGCACATCTTTTAAAGAGAGTAAAAAATCAAAATGGAAAATATGTAACAGGGAGTTCAGCATTTTATCCATTTCCCATCAGCATCATTAAATCCAAAAGGACAACCAGAAAGAAAGACAGAAAGAAAGACAGAAACTGGCTGGAATCCCTGCAGGGCTATAGGTACGCCCGTCTCTTAGGAAAATCCTGCTTCTCCAGATGGTCAGTCCACCCGCTGGTGCGGCAAATCCCGTTGCTTCACCAACCAAAATGATTTAGCTGTAAGACTCATACAGTGTTTATTGTATTGGCATTGCACACGATGCGCCAAGACAGGACTGCATAATTTTGTGTGAGAAAAAAAATAATAACCAAGAGTACTTTTGATTGGGCGCTGATGGCAGTTGAGCTTCATTTTCTCCTCAGTGTAATCTAGCCACAGATGGTGCAGCTCCAGACATATTTGGTGGTTCTTTAAGCATGGTAAATTTACATTTGCACAAATAAATGAATCATGGGCTTTTAACACTAGATATAAACACAGAGAAGTCAAAGCAACACAAAACAACTGTAATACTTGATAAAAACAGGAGTGGTTGCACAAATTTTAATCTATGCGTTATGCAGCATGTGTCTGAGTGACCATTATCATAAGGCTTTTGAACAAACAGATGCCCTTAAGGACTTACTAGTAATTCCTGCTTCTGAAGGTCAGAAGTGGCAACAGACAGGGGTTTTGCTTTACTCATCATTATAAAAATAACTATTGACTGCATAAGGTGATAAATAGTACCTATAGAATTAGCATTTAGATTTGTCTACTGTAAGCATCAATATAGGAAATCTCATGCGAAATGAAGCCTCGATTATGCAACCAAAACAGGAAGAGGACAGTGCTTGTGTTTTCTCTGTTAACTATAGTTACCAGCCAAGTTAACTATGAAAACTCTGGCAAATTAAATACAGGGGAGAGTGACAGAACCTTAAAGTAAACCATGGACATTAACTCGATGGACATGGGGAGTTCAAAAGTGGGTTAGTATTACTAATCCGAGAACAGCAACTAACAAAGCCTGACTACTTATAAATCCAATTAAACCAAGTTAAAATGTCAGCTATTGCCATTTAAGGACAAGGTTCTCAATGTGAGGCCTGTGAACAAATCGTGGCAGAGGGTAACATTTTGTGCGGCACTATTAGGGCTGGGCGATATATATCGAGTTTTTAAGAAATATATATTTTCTTACGCGATATAAGATGAGACAGTATCGTTTATATCGATATAGTCGCGTTACAATCATACTTGTTTGTCTCTGCACACCTTCACACTGCCCCGCCTCTCTCCCACAATGCTTCACCCGTAAATCATGCAGGAAAGACCGCATGGCAGTGTCGCCAACTTAGCAACTTTAACAGCTTTTCAGACCCCGCTGGCGACTTTTTTTTTTCTCCCCCAAAAGCAACTCGCGACAAATGTAGCCACGTTTCCCGGTGACGTCAGCGACTTTTGGAAACCTCAAATCCTCCGCTGTCGCCGTGTTTTGGATACATCCAGCTTTCTTACTGCGTCCGTTCGTACGCTTTGGCATCACCTCGACCCCCAGGAGTCCCTGGCCATACCTCAACTAGATAGCAGAAGGTGGTTTGTAAATTAAGTCACGTGACCTTAATAGCGGAAGTGGGTCTTTTTTTTGTGCTTGCAGACGCCGCATTGAGCGGCTGGGCCCGTTGCTGTGATAAATCAGCGCATATGTCCATAGATTTCCTGTCTAGAGCCCTGCTGACTGAAGGATGGGACTTTGTTCATTCAGTCTGTTACATGTTTGTTATTTGCACAGAGTACTAGATGTACAGGAGTACACACAGGAGGAAGCACTTTCCAGTGAAGAAGACTTAACCAGACTCGCTTTTTAAAGAATAAGTCAGCCTTTTGCTATTTTGCTCTGTATCTTTTCTTAATAGCACAGCTGTGAGTCTTTTTTTAATAGAGGAAAAAAGCATCAATTTATTTGAGGAGCATTATTATTTAAATATGCCAATAGTTTATTTTTGAGCAATTTCTCATGTACGTCTACAGCTGAATGTTAATAAAAGTGCCTGTGTGACATTTGGGACATGTAGCTTTGACTCAGAAGTGCTTTTTTGTTTATACCTTTCGGGAAGAAAAGATATCGAGATATATATATCATATATCGCCATTCAGCTAAAAAATATCGAGCTGTTACTTTTGGTCCACATCGCCCAGCCCTAGGCACTATAGTAAACTCAATTTATCAACAGTTCATGTCATCCTGTGATACAGCAGCGCAGAACAAGCGTTTCACTTCAATAAGTGCTGAGCAATATACTCTATGATTAAATAACATACAAGTGCCAATTAATATACCTACTATAGCTCTTCAAAGGCTTCTTAATGTACAGCTTGGTTGGCTGCAAATACCGCCCTGCATACAGTGCTGGAAAGAGGACTCCTTTTAAACGGCTTACTCTTCTTACTTGTGGTACTAATTATGTGGCACAACAATTAGTGAACCACAAGTAACTCTTTACAGTAGATGTTGGAACTGAGCAGAGAGACTGAGGATGAAGAGGAAAGACTGGAAGTACATCTGAAGAGGGGAGCCATGTCTACTGTTTGGAGGGTTTTAAAAATAAAAACTGGGTTTGATGCCATTTTTGTGCTACCTTTTCTCTGCATATTGGAATGGTTAACTGGCACTTGGTTTTAAAACTTTGAAAGACACTGCTTATGGATAATGTATTTTGGCAAACTCTGTAAATACAACCTGAGTGCAACAACAGGTCACAAGGCTGAGTAAATACCTCACACAAGGTCAAACCTGCTTTGTGACTAGCCCTACTTTGTAATTATATTTATGCCTTAAAATATTCCTTGTCTTGGTCCACTGCTCACTGCACTTTGTCAGACTCATGTATCCTATTTCAACATCAAAATGTAACTGGCAGTCCCAGCTCCCTGGCACTTGCCTTTGCCACTAATATTACCACAATGATGTGATACCCTTTGGATCCCTGTAGGAAAATTCTTTCACTGCAAGAAGGTCAGAGCACAAATCGGCCTCAGAGAGCAGAATTCCTGAAGCTGGCAAGATCCACCAACAGATCTCAAACACACATCCCTCTATAGAACAGCAGTCTGGTCTATTTACTTCATAATGTTTAGAATTAATGTACATTTTGTACTTCACATTCACACAGTTTCTCATCTTCTACTTAATATAATTACAGTCTCCTACTGCTGGCCATTGAGCAGCTCACTAAAGCAATTAGAGGTTCAGTGCTTTACTCGAGAGCACGTCAGTGAAACTGTTGCAGGAGTGGTTTTAGTTATCACTACTAAAGGCTGCATCTATATTTAGTTAGTCAGGTCCAGAGATAAAACTCATAAACTGCACTAAGTGACTTTAAGTGGTGTAACTGCCTAATGGAAAATATTCATTACCAAATTTGAAAAAAAAAACACTTTATCTCCAATGCAACTCACAAGATGTTTTGTGGGTAATCATTAAAATCTGCATCTATCTGCTTTAAATAAAGTCCTGCCAGCCACCTATTTACATATTAAAGTGACATTCAGTGCAGCCTGTTTACAAGACTGCTTGTCTCAAAGTGTTTGGGGCTATGGGCCAACGACACATCTCCTTCTGGTATCCTAATTGTTTGTGGTGCCTGTTCTGAGTATATCATGACCTCCTAAACTACCCAACTGGAAAAGGGTGACATCATGCTCTCACATGTGCCCACACATGTTAGCGTCTAAACATAAAATGTGAATACATGTACAAACATTGGCAAATGCAAATGTGCATATGCATGGGTTTTGGCAAGCTACTGGTGTGACAATGATAAAATGCAGTGAGAAAACACACACACACACACACACACAGGCAGTGCTGTGAAACAGTATTTGCCTCCTTCCTGATCTCTTGTTTTTTGTGTATATTTTTCACACTTGCATGTTTTCAGGTCAAACAAATTTTCATACTAGACAAAGACAACATGAATTCAATTCAATTCAATTTTATTTATATAGCACCACATCACAAAAAACAGTTGCCTCTAGGCACTTAAAATACAAAATGCAGTTTTTTAAACGAGGTTTTGTTTTTCATTAAGGAGAAAAAATAAATAAAAAAGAGCTAACCAAGCCCACCTGGCCTTTTGTGGAAAAAGTAACTGCCCCTTAAACCTAAAAACTGGCTGTGTCACCTTTGGCAGCAAGAAATGCAATCAAGACCCACTCTACTTTGCAGAATTGTTTTAATTCAGCCACACTGGAGGGTTTTCCAGCATTCATGGCCTTCCAAAACATCTCAATCAGATTTAAGTCCAAACTTTGACCGGGCCAAAACCTTCATTATGTTTTGTTTTTTTTGAGCCATTCAGAGATGGACTCACTGGTGTGTTTTGGATCAGTCCTGATGCAATCCAAGTGCGCTTGAGCTTCAGGGCATGAACTGATGGCTTCACATTCTCCATGTTAGAGAGCAGAATTCATGGTTCCATCAATTACAGCAAGTAATCCAGGTCCTGAAGCAGCAAAGCAGCCCCAGACCATCACACTACCACCACCATGTTTAGCTGTTGGTATGATTTGTGTGTGTATGCCGTTACTTTTACGCCAGATGTAGCGGGACGCAAACCTTCCAAAAAATTTAAACTTTTGTCTCGTCAGTCCACAGAACATTTTCCCAAAAGTCTTGGGTATCAAAAAGATCTTTTTTGGGAAATGTGAGACAAGCCTTTGTGTTATTTTGGGTCAGTAGTGGGTTTCTCTTCTATGGATGCCGTTTTTGCCCAGTCTAATGGTTGAATCATGCTTTTTGAGATCTATTAGTGTACTTCACTTTGTCAGACAGGCTCTATTTAAGTGATTTCTTGGTTCAACAGGTCTGGCAGTAAATCAGCCTGGGTGTGGTTAGCGAAATTGAACTCAGCTTTCCAAAAAATGTTGTTAATCACAGTTAATTCATGATTTAACAAGAAGGGGCAGTTACTTTTTCCACACAGGGCCCAGTAGGTTTTGATATATTTTTTTAACCCTTAAAAAACAAAATAATTTCAAAACTGCATTTTGAATTTACTTGGGTTACATTTGTTTGATGGCCTGAAACATGCAAGTGTGACAAATATGCAAAAAACAAAAAAAAGTAAGAAAACAGGAAGGGGGCAAATTCTTTTTCACAGCATTGTATACCGTTTTAAAGGATGCAATAGGGCAAACAAGAACATTTATTTCCCCCGTCACGTTCACCTCATCCACTAGTAACACTCAAAACAAAATACGCTCATTAAAGTCCGAGTGTAATTACAATATTGCAGTAATAAAGAAATTAATGCTTTTTGGGGGGGGGAATTTCCTGCATGTACAACTGTAGATGATGCAGTATCAACAAGCCACGGAGCTCTGTGTCTGTTTTCCCCATACAGCCCGGGGTTACAGAGGGGGGCGTGGTGCTCTACCAAAACAACACTTTCCCCATAATGGCGGGCGGTTTTTATATCGTTATGACAGCGGCATGTAGCGCGAATACATCCACAGCTCCACGAAAAAATAAACACTTGAACGCGCAGGGCTGTCACAGACTAATGTGTCTCAACTGTAACGCCGCTGTGACAAATTACAGTTTGTTTTTAACGTTTGAAAAATGTCATTTATTTTTCTACTGCATTTTGTCACGGGCTAACGTATATAAACAAGTGCGGTTTCATTAGTCAACGCGATGCTGCTACGTGAAAATTCTACCGCAGCACGAGAGCGGCTGGGTGCGATAGCGGCCAGGTCGGCAGACCGCTGCTCTGGCTGAGCTCGAGGGTTCACAAGCGGGTGAACGAGCGACGAAAAGCTGGCAGCCATACTCTGTAGACTTCATCGATTTAAACTACTGCGCTTTTACACTCTCTAAGCTCGACGTGAACACGTTTCCAGGCGACCAAATATCAATTAGAGAAACGCTCGAGGAATTTTTCCTGTTACACGACGTTAAGGGGCGCGTTTTTGAACAGCAGCCATTCCGAAAACGGGACCGTTTACAGGGAAATTAGAAGGCAGGCAACTGCACACCTCCGGGCCACATGTTCGTATCCCGAGCGGCTGAATCTGCGCCGAGCCAAGTCACTATAAAAGGGCAGAACTCCAGTCTGCTTATAATAAACACAAAGTTTATTAATACCCTTAAAATAACACATAAGAGAGGAAAACGTCATAATGGCTTACCCTTTGGTGGCAGTATGACCTCTCCATTTTCTTTCTTCACTGCAGAAATATCGTTAAATCTACCGACATCGTTATTAACGGTACTCCCGGATCCAGAGGTCAACAACAGTTTATGTTTCTTTTTCTCCTCTCCGCCTCCTTTCCCCTTCTCCCTCTCTTTCTCTTGCTGTTTATCTTTACTTGGTTTCTTGGCTTTGGAGGAAGAAGGCGCCTTGTGGAGGAAGAAATCGCTCTGTTTGAAGACTTTGTGAGTGCTTATCGGTGGCTGGGACCCACCAGTAGCAGCCACCGGAGGGGGGTTGTTGTTCGTCTGTAACCGGGTTAAAGCTCCACAAACCCGAGCTGCTGCCATAACTCTGCTGCTTCGTTTGCTGCTGGAGTTTCTCTTTACCGCTACCGTTGCCTCCC
This sequence comes from Pterophyllum scalare, assembly GCA_024447675.2. Taxonomy (NCBI): domain Eukaryota; kingdom Metazoa; phylum Chordata; class Actinopteri; order Cichliformes; family Cichlidae; genus Pterophyllum; species Pterophyllum scalare. Next base: position 13,769 of record JAMQGT020001986.1, read on the forward strand.
ACTCCTCCGTCCCTGCTGAGTTTCTTGGGTTTAACGCTCCTCTCCTCGGCTCGGACCTTCTTGGGCGGCGGCGGCTGGCTGCAAATCGCGGGAAGACTGGGAGTGGTTGTCAGGGGCTCTCTTCGCCTCGCTCGGCTTGCCGAGCGCGCTTTGAACGGAGGGTACAGTAGGAGTAGCAGCCGCTCCAGAGAGGTGAATAGCGCCCTGCGAGTCAGCCATCTTGAGGCTTCTCTGTCTATTTACTCTCTTCCCCCCAACGGCCGCCGATGCAGCAATA
>JAMQGT020001987.1:0-18846 GCA_024447675.2 Pterophyllum scalare
CTGTACATGCTCATACGTTTCATGTTCATACTTTTCAGTTGGCCAACATTTCTAAAAATCCTTCTTTTGTATTGGTCTTAAGTAATATTCTAATTTTCTGAGATGCTGAATTTGGGGTTTTCATTAGCTGTCAGTTATAATCATCAAAATTAAAAGAAATAAACATTTGAAATATATCAGTCTGTGTGTAGTGAATGAATATAATATACAAGTTTCACTTTTTGAATGGAATTACTGAAATAAATCAACTTTTCCATCTAATTTTATGACCAGCACCTGTACATACTGTACAGTGCCTTTTCTATCAGTCACACTGTTGTTTTGGTAACAGCAGCTGTGTTGCCTTCAGCCTGTATTATATCTTTAATCACTTTGCATTTTTCTAATGTCATGGGTTGATCATCTTTGTACAATATTCTGCTCTGTTGCCCGTAGACCGCTCCATGTTTGCGATTGGTCACACGCTGCCAACACCACCTCTTTCATGTGTAGCTAGATTGGGGAAACCCTGGGTTGAGTTATCCAGTTGATAACCACCTTTGTGTGACCACTTAGCCTGACGTCGGGGTACGTGAAGCCAGAGCACAGAGAGATATCCTGTCTATATTGATATTGCTTCATCTATGGGTTGATGAAGGTTGAAGTTTGGGAATAAACGTCTGTTTGTGTAGAGGGAATTGGGGGAGGGGTGACTGAGCTAAAGCGCTTTTGGATTAGTAGCTCAGCTATTGTACTGCAAATACCTCCTCCTTTCTGCTGTTCTTTATTCTGCCTCCCTCCTTTCTTGTTTGGCATTGAATGTGTGTGGGGCACAAGCTAGACTGAAGGTGTGTATTTGTGCATGTGTATGAGTGAGGTGAGGGCAACAGCACCACTGTCATCATGACTGAAGTGTGCATATATATATATTTACTGTAAATGTATACGTGCCCACTTGTTTACACAATAACTGGGGGATGATAATGCAGCCAGCAACATGTATCCAAATCGTCCTGCTCTGACACAGGCACTCACACAGAGACAAACAGATACAGTAGCACTTTGCATAAATTTGCATGTTCCACGTTGTTCTGCCTCAGGCATCTAAGAGATGGACTGCCATGTACGGTATTATCTCTTTGCAAATATGCCACTGGAGAGTGTGTTTCCTGGCTTAGTCATATCTGCTTTTCTCAAGGGATCCAGTTTCACCGTTCTTCAGTTTATGTTGGGGAGATGTATGCCAACTGGGATAAACTTGCAGTGAGTCATCTCCTTAAAACCAGTTATAGTAATTTTCAGTTGTATTGTTTTTAGGGAATTAAACAGGTACTGAATGTATTTATTATTAGAAACTAAAAATAAATAACAAAAATCTGAGTAAAGTTTTTAATTTTGCTATAATTTTTTATTTTATTTTTCCCCTGTTTTCAGCCCCTTAGTCCCCTTTCTTTTAACCTTCTCTTTATTTTATTTAAAACCTCACTGATTCAGTGATAACTTGGAGGCATAAGACAGAAACATGGCACTCAAAGCCTGACAGAAAGCTGTAGGAGGATTCTGCAACAGGAAAGATGGTGGTAGAAGTAAAACTTCAGGGGAAAGGGGCTTTATAAGACTTTATTTTGGTGTAAAGTGAACAAACCTTTGAAGAGGGTTTATCACATTTGTACAAAGGAGTATTAGGGCCACATTGAGAAAAAAAAAATTAAATTGTGCATTTTAAGAATAAAGTCAAAATTTTGAGACTAAAGTCAAAATTCTATTTTGAAAAAAGTTGAAATTTCAAGAAAAAAGTCAGAATGTGCAGATTTAAGTAATTTCAAGTCAAACACCTGCTAGGCCACGTCTGCTATAACCTCCAGAATGTCTTGTACTATGAGTTAGTGAAACTACACTTTAGAATCGGTTTTAGTAACAAGGAACTTATTTCTCTTTTAGTACACAAACACGATGTTGTGATAACTATGCGGATGCTAAAGAGGTGGTGCAGAAAACTGTATCGTCTCAGAAGGAAACCCCACACAAACTGGCAATGGTCAGATGCAAGGATTTTGATGATTGCACCTTCGTGCAGTACAGAGGGGATTTGCAGAATCACAAAACACAATAAGGGGCTCGACACACGGGGAGCGATGTCGCTCACTCTCCATAAGTCCCATAGGAAATGAATGGAGAGTGAGCGACATCGCTCCCCGTGTGTCGAGCCCCTTAGACAGCTGATCAAGTTGTTTCATCTACCCAAGACATTTTGTAGAGGGTATAGCAGCTGTGGCCGTTATTTGACTTGAGATGATGACTTCGACTTTTTTCTCAAAATAGTATTTTGACTTTTTACTCGACATTTTGACTTTATTCACAAAATGCACAATTTTATTAATTTTTCTCTCAATGTGGCCCTAATACTCCGTTGTACATTTGACTGGCGAGTCATGCCTTTTATTTCTCAGTGAACACTGAAATTAAAGTGAATTCAGATAATGCCTCAAAATACGTGCACCGTGTCATTTTAAGATAACTGCTGACTTGCTTCTGGAAAGACTTTGGAGAAATTATCACAGCACTCAAATAACACATGATGGATTCTAAAAATTCTACCATGAAAGGGTCTTCAAAGTTAATTTATTTTTTTCTCATTTCGTGGTGTTTCATGAAAATCCTTCAATAGTTCCTTTCTCCTCTCTCACTCTCTTTGTCTCTTTTGCTCTGTCCAGATGAAAAAGAGAAAGCCAAGATCAACTCAGAGGAGCTGCAGATCAAAAAAGTGAAGAAGAAAAAGAAGAAGAAACACAAAGAAGGGGAGAAGCACAAGCATGTGAAGATGTACCACCGCTCCTGCCAAACAATCTGTGCTGGCTTGCTTCTCCTCCCTCCTTCCTCCTCGTCCCCCACCTCCTCTTCCTCCCCTTCTGAACTGAAACACGACTCCCCGCTGTCCTTATTTAAGCCCCCTCTACCTGTTTATCCTCTGCCTAACAACAAATCCTCCCATCTCCCACCCTCTTCTCCTTCCAAGACTCACCTGAACTCTCTCCACAACTTGCTTGACTCTCCGTTGTCCTCCACCAAGTCCCCTCTCTCTTCCCCAACCAAACCCCAATCACAGTGCACCTATCCCGGCATGGCAGATCTGGAGTTTGCATCGTACATTCACATAGAGAACCAGCCTAATGGAGGAGCCCTAGTGGCTCACGCCTACACATCGCAGCTGTCCTCTCTCTCGGTGGACCAGAGGGAAAGGTTTGCTCAGGAGTTTGTCACGTTGGCGTTCAGTGAGGACACATCCCAGGTGCAGTATGTGTATTGATCACATTGATCCATGAATGTTGAATTCAGTGCAGTTTTTTGCAGCTGCGGTGTAGCACCTGCTGCTGACTGTTTCATAAAAACACGGTTTATGTTTTTGCCCTTAAAGCTGTTATCTAGACTAAGGATGCACTGATTTGATATTCAGTTGGATTAGGCGGGATTCGCATGGATGCTTTGCTTCAAAACTTGGATATTTTTGTAATGTAAATGAGAAGTGAGCGGTTGAAGCCTCACTTTTTTTTGTGCTGGTCCCAGGCCTTTGTGACTGGGGCTTTAAATGTAAAAGAATTATTTGCAGTCTTTTCCTACAGTGAAGAATAAACCTTATTAGTTTCATACTGGTATCAGATTGGTGCTCTGGTATTTTGGCTACTACATGGCCAAAGGCCAGGTATCTGTAGCATATTGGTGATCAAAGAAATTGGATTGGTGCGTCCCAAATTTACACTCTTAGACTCCTAATGTAAAACATTTTTCTTAAAACATCTTGGTGTAAATTGACACTGACTGTTTTGCAGGCAGCTCATTATGTCATGGGAATTGTCCACGGAGAAGCCAGTTACCTACCAGACTTTTTGGACTACTTCTCAACCAAGTTTCCATCGGCTCCTGTCAAAATGGAAATACTTGGAAAGAAGGACATAGAAACCACCACTATGGCTAATTTCTACTCTCAGGTCAGTCAGACACAGACTCATGCAAATGGGAGGATTGATGTCGTAGACACTGTGCTTTATGCGTGCTGTGGTTTGGACATTAGTGGAACAGATACAGACAGTTCTGCAACTATGACTAATCATTTTTCCGATTTACACCATTTTTGCTGTTGCCTGTGCAGCTTTGGAGTTTTTTCCCCAGAGAGTGCAAAGCAAATGTGAGCTTTCAGAAGCATAAAATTAGAGCCAAATGCTTCCAGGCCGCTTTCTGTCCTTTGTATCACTCATGAACTCCTGAGAAAATCTAAACTAAGTGATAAGTAATGTGCAGCAGGAAGGTTGCATGATGCTGCAGTATGCTGTGTAAATTAAAGAAGACGAAGATAGGTGATACAGATAGCACTCTCTATGCAACTTTTTTGTTTTCAAACTTTGTCATTCACATGAAAAGGCAGAGGCCTTTTGTTTTTCTGTTGTATATTTAGAAGGCAGATGTGTGTATACATATACACACACTTGTTTGTACAGTAAATATTTGGCAGTTTAAGTTTTATGCTTAGAAGTGAAGTGAGATTGCTTTCAGAAGTAGTGCAGTGTAGTTCAGTCTGCATTATACACCAGTTGACTTCATACCAACTTCAGCACACTGAACCCTCCTACCCCAAACTAAATCAGTTTGCCATCTTTGGTTCAGTTGTTTTGTTTGTTTTGTTTTTGGCACTCTTTTATTTATTTTTTATTTTTATTTTTTTTATTGTACTGAGGAAATGGCAAGTTCCAAGTGTCTTGTCCCAGACTGACTCCCTGAGTTGACATGAGTGTTGCTGGTTTGCAATACTTCTTAAATTATTAAGAACAACAAAACAACCCAGATCCAAACTAAGTTTTTTTGTTTGTTTTTTTCTCCCTAAGTTTTTGGTTTGGATTTTTTTTTACCGTCAGAATCTCTAGTCCTTTTGGTCTTGCTCAGCTGACCACTGCATGTATTCTTTTAAAGAATGCATTAGTCCTACACCCCTCAAGTTTTTGCTGTATCTCTGATGGGTTTATTTTGGTTTGATGGCCTCCTTCACTTGCATCAACACTTGGAATCAGCTCCAGGGTTTTAATCTGTTTACTTTCTCATGTGATAACAAGAGAACAGGTCTTACCTGGCCCTGAAACTGCTTATCAGTTAATTGTCCAATTATTTTTGAGCCTCTGAAAATGGGAGACTATTAAAAATGGCTGTAATTCCTAAACCATTAATGTAAAAAATTTAGTTAAACCCCTTGACTTTAAAGCTGAAAGTCTACACTTCAATCACATCTTGAGGTTTTGATTTTTAAAATCCACAGTGGTGGTGTAAAGAGGCTTTGTCCAATGTAAGAACTTGACTGTAATTGTACATTTAAAAACATAATACATTGGAAAATAATCAAATAAAATATTATGGATCAGATATATAGACCACTGAGCGAGTGCTGCTTTGAAAAGAATGGAACAGCTCTTCTCTTTTATTCAACTTTAAATAGGAAATTATCAGACCATCAGAGACCTGTGGTGCATGAAGCTTTTATCAGTCAGTCAGCACCGTTATGCATGGATAGTGCTCTGTTAACACCCTCTGCCTCACTGCACTAAGAACTTTCCTGGTGGAAACCCAACTGTAGGCCCCAACTGCCTAGAGTTCAGCTTTATTCCCCCCTGCATAATGGAATATTAAATTTGTTTACATTCCACTGATTTCCTTTATTGCTTATCCACCTTGGTTGGGGGGGGTGAGGCTGGAGCCTCTCCCAGATGCCATAGGGCACAACACACTGACACACTCAAATCTGCTGCCAAATTAGGATCACCAGATATTAACCTATAGTGTATGTCTTTACTGCGGGAGGAAGCTGGAGTACCCAGGGAGAACCCACGCAGGCACAGGGACAATATTCAAGCTCCACACAGAAAGTCCCCAACAGGCGTGCTAACCATTGCACCCATTTAGAATATTCACTGACAGCCCCAGTACCAACACCACTTAATCTCTGCAACTCTCAGCACTAATCAAATGATTGTGGTAATGACAATGGACTACTAAAAAGCTACAGGCAGCTCTGAGCTCTTATTATGAACCATCTTCATGTTAGCCTAAAGTAGAAAGCATTAGTGTTTGTGGATGTCACAAATTGCAACAATAACTTTACAGGCTCAGAATTAACATTTTGAAGACATTTTTTATTGCAAAGTTGACAACTGAAACTCGCTCATTTTGAGTTTAGTGTAAAGATTAGGTTGACCGCATTTGAGTTGCTGAGAAGTTTTTCCTCCTTAAAAAAAAAAAAAAAAAAAAGTTATACCATCTGAATGCTGGCTTAATAATGATTAAATGAAAAGACTGGATGACTGCTGCGCGTATGAAAAAGTTGTATTGTTGTGGCTTTAACCATCTGGTCGGGTCATCTGCCTCCATCTGTTCAGCATTAAACAGCTTTTGGCATTAAACTGATGTCTGATTTTGTAGACTTAATGACAACATTATCAACGACAGCAGAGTTGTGTGCAGTGCACATTTGGACGCGGCTGTTACTCCTGCAGATCTAAACCTTAAGAAAGCAAAGTTCAAAGCAAGAGGACATACTTGTTAAGAGAGGGGAAGGACGATGAAAGTCAGATAACACGAGGCTACATGAGACATAGTCTAAAATAGATGAGAAAGGGAGAATTATATAAGAAATGTGACAAGAACTGGAACCAAAGGGATGAGATGGAAGAAGTGGAGTTAAGGATTGTGAGAAATGATTGCTGTCAGGCAGGTGGCAGCTTCACAGTAAACCAGGTTAGAGAGTCACCTCCAACAACAAAAAGGTGCTTTTCTTCTCAAACCTCCTGACCATTCCACAGCATACAACACAACCTTTTGAGGACAGCAGGAAAAATGAGAACTATTGGTGGGTGTGTGTGTGTGTGTGTGTGTGTGTGTTGCTGGGATGGATTGTCTCCTCTGGGCACAGTGACACAGCTAGACCTCTTCATTTTGAGTTGTCCCATGTCTGTAGTTCACTAATGAAAAGCCTTTTGTTGCCTCAAACCTCCTGAGTGGCTTTGTACTGTGATACCGCCTGCTCTTTTTCAGTGTGAGTGCAGGCAGAATCGGCTACCATATTCTTTTATATATATATGTATATGTGTGTGGTGGTGGTGGTGGGGCACTACAGGGGGTAGATCAGTTTATGTTTTCTAATGCTCTCCTTCTGGCTGTTTTTGTCTTTGTATGGAATATTCATAATGTTTTTCCCAGTATTTCCTTCTGTTTTTCCTCCACAGGAACATCCCTAATTTCAGCATGATTTTTGGATCAATTAAATCCAGTTAATGAAGGCATGAAACATCCTAATTGTGTAATTTCCATCTAAACCTCCCCTGCAGACCTGTGTCCCATGCTGTCCCTTTAAGAGTAATGTTCCTTGCAGGGCTAACGTCATTGTCCACTGGTCTTGTTAATTTTTTTTTCCCTCCCTCCAAGCTCTCGGCAGTGACCTTGGGAAGTAGACTTACAGTCTACACACACCCACAAACACACACACACAGATGTGAGCATGCATACTGATAGTAAATACACAGGGACACAAGTATACACACACGTATAGAGAGATTTATGTTATATCATTTCCATTTCTTTGCCTCCTGCTGTGTTAGTCTGTCTCTCTTTTATCTCTCTTCTCCATGTTTCTGTTATCTAGCCATAAATGACTGGACTGCTGCTTTTTATATGGCGTGTGCAGAAAGGGAGAGCTAAGCAAATTGCAGCCGCTTGCAATCTTTTCTTCTTTGTTTGTGTTCAAATTTATCTCCCACAGTATGAGACACAATCACCCACACACTTCTCCACGAGTAACTTGCGTACCTATAGCAATTTATAATAAATAGCATGTGAGAGAGGATGTTTGTTATGCACAAAATGTGACCGCAGGCACCGAAGTTGCTTTGCTGCTTGGGCTGCGTGCCTGTGTGCCTGTGTTTTGTATTCAGCACCTGTCTGAAGCCATTTTCAGTGCTGGTAAGAATTATCGAAGATTACAGCTCTCCATTTTCTGAGGGCAAGTACAGCCCAACAGTCAATACACAGTGTGCTCGGACACTGAGGTAATTTGGTCTTTCTCCTTTAGTCACTGAGAGTAATGATTGTGGTACATCAGGAGATTAAGACAAGTCAAAACAACAGAATGCAGCTTTTTTAATATTTTATTAACCTGTGTTCATATTGTGCTCATGTTCACACTTTATTGCTGCAGAAGAACAGTCACAGCAATGCCTCATATGTGAATGAAGTAAAAGCCAGCAGGTTTAGGGGTCAGACTGAAGAAAACAGACAAAAAAAATCAGTCTGCTCATCTTTATTTGATATACTTGTAAATTTGTTAGCACAAGCAAATCTTGCATTTAAATAGAGCATTATTGTTATTATTATAATATTGTTATATGAGAATGATTTTCTACACAGTTTTGAGGTAAATCGCTTGTCACTGGTTGGTAAACATTTTCAGTGGTAAATGTAAAATTGAAGGATGACTTGATAATATTGGCCTGTCTTTGCATGACAGCAGACCCATCTATGGGACTGAGCTGTTAAAATCAGTGTTGTTTGCCACCTGTTAGCGACAGTGCATTCATTGGTAACCAGACAGCTAAAGCAATATTTATGGTTCAGCCGTCTGCTGGCAGGCTGGGGTGGTCCATCTGCCTGCAGGGAGCTCTGTTGTCAGATGGAGGCAGTGTACAAAGTATGTGGTACAACTGGTCTGTGAGCCACTCTTGCTTGTGCTGTTGTTTGTCTGTCAGCCAGAACATGCAAAGAGCTGAAGTGAAATAGCATGTTATACACAACAAAATGTGTTTGTGGCAGCCACTGTCTATGCTTTGGATATACAAACATGCATCAGCTACTTTCTGAGGTGTAGTAAAACTGAAAAGTGTGACACAAACCGGAATGGATACTGTTTTCCTTCAAAGTAAAAGTTGCTGGAGGGCTAGGGCAAAACTTTTTACTTCAAAGGCGAATGTTTTCAGTTTCCGACTTTGTCCACTTTTTCAAGTTTTTCTACAGCTGTGCTAGTAGTTAGCAAATGCTTGCAGAGAACCCATCATCCTCTATTTAAAAACCGCGGGTGACTGTCGATCTGCTAGTGACCAAAGCAATCACAAGGAGGTTTTTGGTGCAGCACCCTCTTTGTCAACCGATTTTTACCTAGTGACTGCCAGCAACATCTAGTCACCACTTGCCAGCTAGTTGGTTAATAGACATTTTTCTCTCATGACTGGTGGTTGCCAGAAGGTTGCTGGTCTCTATGCCTGTGTGACAGGGGCCCAACATTGCATTGCGGAGGTTAACAGCAATTTGTAGGTATTTCACACCTACTAGATCATCAGCTTTTCATTGTCTGTTTCAGTGGTCTCTGACTTAACTGCATATTTTGGTAAAATGAGTCAACACATCTGAAAAGATAAGACGACGATTATGCATTTTTCTCGTATTTCTGTGTAAAGCCTGAACTATGCTTCTTTGTGTATGTAAACGGTAATCTCCTCTGAACCGTACGCGGTGACGTAACCTGACGTGCACCTCTTGAGAAATTTATCTAGACATTGGGTTGACAGCCCACAAGGATTGTGACCACTATATAGGGTTCAGGGGGCATTTACGGTTACGTACGTAGGCCCCGCAAAGACCCGATGCAGAAGCATAATTTAGGCCCAACGTGTGTTTGATTGCAGTAGGCTGTTCTCTGACTCTGACACTGAGCTAAATTGAGACTAGTGCAAATAAATTAGCTGAAAATTCAGTGTGAAAAGTTGTCAAGTCTTGTGACAAATTTGCTAAACCTGCGATAATCGGGTGAACTGAAGCACGATTATAAGTGCTGTGAGTGAGAAGGGTGGCAAACAGACAAGCTGAGATAATTTACTCTGGCAAAATCACCACACAGATAAAATAAATTATGAATGTGTTGTGATTTTTAATATGTAAAATGATCAGTGAGAGAACATTAAAAGCAGCTGAATATTTACCATTTTGCTCTCGGTTCCCAGCCTCCATGCAGGTCCGGTGGCTTTGCAGAGAGCAGCAGGAGTACAGTGATTTTAAGAGCTGACAAATATTTCACTAGGTGCTTTTTTTTGAGAGAGAGATGAATTTTGTGCACTTAGGCTAAGATGGTATATTTTTCTCACGTTAAAATAAAAAAACCAAAATAAACTGATTTATCCAAATTAAAAAACTGGAAAATCGAATACCTGCATAAGCAGTGAATAGTCAGAGATTTAGGAACAGTCCTGGTTATTAGTAGTTCAGCTGATTCTAGCTCAAGCCTTATCCTGTGTAGGTGTCCTGCTCCAAACCTTTGACACTCACTAACCTGGAGGAAGCACTGCTGCGCTTCCACAGTGTACCTAGAAGTGTGTGGTGCAACTTACGAGATTTCATCAGTAACAACAAAGAAGGCGGAAAAGGGTCATTACATTATTATTAATTGAAGTGTGGTTGCGTATTCATTCATGTCTCCTTCTTTGTAGCTGAGCCAAGTGGGATATTGTGAAAGAGAAGCGTGTCCAATTGTGTTTGAGACACCAGAAATAGACTAATAAACTAAGTACTCTGCAGTCTGACTGGACATAATGACTAGCAAGAGAGTTGAATGAGAGAAAGATATGCAGAGGTCAGGGAGGGGTCAGACAGATTGGTAAGATGATGACATGACATGATCTCAGCAGGAGGAGGTCAAGGATGAGCTGATGAAGGAAAGGGAAGTTTGTTACAGAATTAACAAGTGAGGTACCAGAGACGGAAAGGAGAACAGGAAAGAGAGAGGACTGATCTAATAGACTTCCCACCAGGGATGTGAGCATTATGAAGGAAGGAGGCAGAGAAGGAGTTGGAGAGGCTGACGGAGACGAGAGAAAAATGGGTAATGTGAGTAAAACAGCAAGTGGAGTCAGTGTTTACATGCACGTACACAGAGGTGAGGGAAGGACTGGAGCATCTTGAAGACTGCTCAGAGGAAGTCTGTCACATTTCCTGTTTTCTTCTGTTTGCCTTCACTTGATATAGAAGAGCTGTGTGTGTTTGCGTGCACGTACACACGGGTGTTAAATTTATCCATTTATTTGAGTCACAGGTCTTGCTTCCTAGTACTCCTCCGGTGATAGTGAGAGAATATTGTCTTTGCAAACAACGTGGGGGTTTAGTCAGCTGTTAAATTATGCACATGTAAACACACCCACACAAAAATAGACTCAAACACAAACCGTTATAATCACGTAGAAGAGTGAATGCACACACTACAGAAATACACGCGCGCTCTGTGGCTAGGAAACATTGTAGAAGTTGGTAATTACTTGTAAGCTCGATGGTGTTGGACTCCCAACACATTTTCCTCACTGTAACTAGGTCATTGACTCAGTGAAACTATTTAAAGTTGTTTTTTATATGTATGGAGTCAGTATGTCAAGCTTTTAGCCTGCATCATTTTACGAGGATATTATAAACTGTGCCTTGATATGAAGTGAACAAACAGCCACGTGGCTTAGCATGCTTATGGATGTGAAATGTATTTATGTTGCTAGCTTAATATAAAATTAAAAACATTAAACAGCTGTTTGTCACAAGTGTTTGGACCAGTTTACAAGAAGTTATTGTTTCTGCCTCTGAGCAATAACACATTCTACATACTAAAGCCACCAGCATTCAGTCTTTTGAGCTGCTGTTGGGGATCTAATACCTTACTTTAAAAAAGCACATGGGAGCTGCTAAGCACCTTCCTCTTCAGTCTTTCTGCAATTCATTCTTTCAACCTTCATTATGTCCCCTTCACTTCTCTCTTCCCATCTTTTCAAACCTTCACTCATCTCTCTTCAACACGTTCCCTCCCTTCTTTTAAACCTTTTGGAATTACAAGGATTTCTGCATTAATTAATCCTACAATGTGCTCTGATCTTCATCTGAGTCGCAATTAGATATTTTTTTTTCATTCTGTCTCCCTTGTATTTCACAGCTTGTCTTTCCAAACTTTCTCTCCCTCTTCTTTACACATTTTTCCCTCCATCTGTCTCTCTTCCCCTCATCCTTTCTCTCTTGTGTATCCTCTCCCTCTGGTCTGCCTCTTTTCCTTTCTCTCACCCTTTATCTCTGTCTTGTTGTCAAGTGGTGACTCACTGGAGGCATGCAGCCAAGGATTTGGCATGCGCACACATACACATACATCCTGATCAGCCAAGAGTACCGCATGCAGGCCACATGCTGCACGTACTGCACACATCCACACACAAAGGCGCTGTTGAGGGCCAAGGGTATGGGAGATGGGTTAGAGACACACAGTCACACAGGCACGATGCTCTGTCAGCCAAGTGAAAAGCAGCAAACAGTGTTGAGTCACATCGCTGGAGCAGAAACATCAAATGAAAGCACCAACACACTCACACAGTGTCTATTTTAACACCCAGTAATGATGCGCAGCTTCTGTGGGTATCTTTCCCTCCAATTCAGATTTTAGTGTCTTTGGTTTTGTTTGCCATTGGCATAAATAATATTATAATACACATGAATAATAAAATAATGATGCTTTTTGGGAAGGCTCTATTTGCACATTTTTCAAGACTTTCATATAAGTTGTTAAAACATCTTTTTTCTTTTTTTTGAACTGTAAACCAAAACATCCTCTTTATACTGTCAAACACTTGCCGTTTGCTGTGAAATGTACTAATTAATCCAGGACTTTTTATACTTTCAGCTTTTGCCCTGAAATTTTTTTTTTTGTTTGTTTGTTTGGATGATGGATATATGGATAGTCTGACTCAACGTTTTGCTGTTTATAATGCCACTGAGCGGGTATCTCTAATATGATGCCAGCAAACGGTCTGGCTTTGAGCCAGAAGTCCCACCTACCTGCTATTCATACCTTGTAAGGGGCAGCCAATCAAGAGAAAACTGGCTTAGAGGAAGCTAAATGGTTTATTTCATACAATGGATGAACTGAGTGATCGCACCAGGGTGCAGTTTATGATAAACAAGTATTTTTATTTATTTTGGCACTATCTATCGTGCAGTGAAAAGCAGACAGGAAAGCAGGGAGAGAGAGATGGAGAAGATGTGTGGTAAAGGGCCTTGGGGTTGAAGCATTTAGGCTTGTGGTCTCCTGCTCAACCTGTGAGCTAAACTAACCCCCAGCGAGGTTTTTTAAATTTATTTATTTATGTTTTTAAAGCTATAAATCATACAAAGCTACCCTAGTAGAGTCCAGTGATTTTTATCTCAGTCAAGCTGGAAATAACCATGATCTAACCCCTTTAAGAAGTGAGATGTTTCCTTATTTACTTGTCAATTGTTAGCTAGAAATGACCGAAACAAAACACTCTTTAGTTGCACTGGTCACAGGGTAAACTGATGTATATTCCAAAGGAGCTCAGACCCTCTAGCCACCTCTGTCATAGCAGCAGGAGGTCTGTAATGATCATGCTGAAAGTGCTACAGCTTCACTGCATCTACTATTAATTTGCAGTTATCACTTGGTGTGATCTGTGTGTTGTCAGAGGGGAGAATTTCAAACTGTCTCTGAGCTGGAGAGAAATGGTAAACAGTGGGTGTATATCACACTGAAAATGGTTTGTTTGAACTGCACTCCTTTGGATGTGAAATAATAAAGCGGTGATTTACAGTTTGCTGGGGAAACTTATTTGAAATTCTATTATCACTGTAATACCTCTGTGTTTGTGTACTACACAAAAGAGAATTTTAAATGTTGGTGTTTGCAAGCTGAACACAGTAGATATTAGATGATTGCATCTTTCCCCAAGAACTGAACTCCTGTTATCTGATTAAAACATAAAGCAGGAATCAACCTCACTTCGCTGTAACACAGACTAATCGTGTGTGTGTGTGTGTGTGTGTGTGTGTGTGTGTGTGTGTGTGTGTGTGTGTGTGTGTGTGTGTGTTATATTCCCACTGCAGGTGAAGAAAACCTATAGTCATGGCACATACAGAGCCGGAGCCATGAGACAGATCAGCCTGGTGGGAGCTGTGGATGAGGAGGTTGGCAATTATTTCCCAGAATTCCTCAGCATGCTGGAAGAGTCACCTTTCCTGAAGGTGAGTCTGGGTGGAATGATAGCGAGGCAGTAAACCTAAATAACAATAGAATGATTGAATGGAAAAAGTGACAGACGGGTTAAGACAGATCAGATTTTAACTTGCGCAGCAGGGATAGGAGTCTGGAAAATATTTGCATCTTCCACATTAATTGGGTGACCAAGATATCTTTTATACACACAGTCCCAAATGCAGTTAAATACCTTGTAGAGAAATGTGGCCAACATAAAATAATAATACAGTAAAAATTGAATTTTAATCTGCTTTGTTTTAGCCAGAAAAGAGCCATTAAAACTTTGCAGGGTCGTCACAGATACTCATCCTTAGTATCATCTTGGGACATCTTTATTAATCAGGCATTGCCTCATGCTCTAAAAGCATTAATTTTCATAATGTGCTACTATTTGTTCCAAGAAAACATCATCTGTAAAATTGTGCACGCTTAGTCAAGCTGTTGTGTGACAATGTTCAGCTGCCTGACAAAGTGTCAGCCCTGAAGTCTAAAGTAGGCTTTATTTACTCCACTTATTTACTTCCTCATACCTCATGAATCTCTCTAATGCATCCACTAACTAGAATATTTTGATGTATTTTCACGTTGATCATTTGGAAATCACAAAGTGAACAGATGGAGAATACTGCAAGACAAAACACCTAAAACTCTCAGTGGTGTCTGGCAAACAAGAGGCGTTAAGCGGCGTGTCAAGTGATTTGATGCAGCTCCCAGTTTTAGTCCAGGAAGTTGTCTCTCTGTGTGGAAACAGACCACCGAAATGCTGTGTTTACCCACTGCTGTCCCTGAAATGCGGGAGTGACAGGCTTGTCTTCTGCTTGCTATTCTGTGTTGACACTTTAAATCTCCTGCTTGCGCTGTGGAGAAGTTGCGTCGCATGCTGAATATCAAAAGACGTACATCCTCTGGCGTTTCATATCTGAGAGAGGCTTTGGCATTCAACACCCTCCAAATCATTCTCGGTGCCAGTGACAAGTTCTGCCAGGGGAGCAGTTTCTGCACATGAGATAAATAAAACACTTGATGAATTGCTTACCAGCTGAAAAGGTGATGCTTTGATTTTATTCCCTTGTGTCTTCACTTTCCCTTCTCCCTCTTTTCCTCCTCGTCTGTCTGGCTACAGAGGACTCTTCCATGGGGAACGTTTTCCAGTCTGAGGCTGATGAGTCCCACGGAGAGCGACGACGGTCCTATAATGTGGGTCAGACCAGGAGAGCAGATGATACCTGTAGCTGATATACCAAAGTCTCCTTTTAAAAGAAAACGGTGAGTCCGGCAGTGAACGGCGTACTGCAGATACACACAAATAAGGCCAACTGATGGTTCCAGTTCATTGAGACAGATAGAATTAGCAGGGATTTTGCTCTTTATGAATGTTGTTTACAAGCTTCGGTGGTGTGTGTGTGTGTACCTTATTGAGCCGGCTTGCCTCTGTACCCCCTGCTCTGCCCGTGCGGACTGATTATTGGCTAAAAAAGTTTGCCAATCTGAAGCAGCGTGAAGCTTTGTTGAAGCCGAGCAGCTCCAGATGAGACAGTTACCCCCCTCTGATTGTCTGTGCCACTGCTGCTCACACACAGCCTCTGCCTCATACGCGCTAACGCTTGATGTCTGTGTGAGAGACCATGAGAGGGAAAGCTTGTGTGTGATAGGAGCGGTATGTGGCTCACCGCTAGGATGAGATCATCGTTACATCAGGCACCACTTCACGTGGCAGCCAGCCAAACATGGAACAATGCACATCACACACATTCCTCCCTCGCTTTATGTATTTTTCTCTCATGTCTCTGTTCATTAGTAGTGGCATCATTAGTTGGTGGATTTTAGCTAAAGAGATGAGTCAGTCAATAAAACGACGATTCTTTATTTGTTAATGTACTTGGTGATGTAATTTTCATTTAGAAGAAGTTGGTAATTTCACACTGTTTTCAATTAAGTATTCATTTATTAACAGCTTTAGCCCTTCAGTTCATACAAGAAATCCTATTTTTAATGAATAAAGTAAATATATCTGCTTTTTTAATTAGTGCTTGCACCAGATTTCCTACATTATGTTGTACATTAATGCAAGCTTTGTTTTCATTGGTGCACTGTGTTTAGACCAAAAGTTATTACAGTAAACTAAGGCTAAAATTAAGACTAAAACTAGGTGTGAGGGTGGAAAACAGAAACATTTCGGTTAACTGAAATAAAAATAAAAACCTGACTTGCATATAGAAAATGTCTCAATCTTTCACCCACCTTTCTCCTCCTGCCTCTTTTCTCTGTCCTTGCCCTCCACAGATATTTTCTCTTACAATCTGTTTTCCACTTCATCTTCTTGACCTCTGTTTTCTGCTTTAAGTTGATTTATTGAAGACTTACCATGCCGTTATTTCCAGGAACTCTGGAACTAAAAGTGGGTGTCAAAGAAAGCACATATATTGTAAATGTCACCGCTGTGCAGGAGGTGTTGTTTATGTCTGTCAGTGTTTATAAAGAAAGAGACATCAAAATAGAAAGCGTGTCAGAAGAAATGTGGTGAAGTATCGAGAAGGAGAGATGTTGTTTGCAGCAAGTCCTTGGTTGCAGTTTGGCCTTCTGCTGCTTTGGAGGAAGGCTTCTTGTGCATGAGCAGCGTCTCTTTGCTGCGCTTTTTATTCCTCTGTAGTTTCGGTGGAAAGGTCAAACTGTTGTGCCTTTCTGACAGCGCTGAGACTCTCAGTCTGAGAATTCAGTTTGATTATAGTGGTCAGACGATGAAAATAAACCAAAATATTTCAGCTTTTGGTGAAAGGGCGCCACGCTCGCAGAGATTTGCTGTAATTGCATAGTAGAAGCAGCAGCAGCTGAGGCCAGCACTAGTTTGAAGCAGGACAGAGGCCTGATGAAATATGTGATGTGAGCGTGACAGCCAGTGTGAGCTGATCAAACCCACAAAGCTCAGCAATGACAGTTTTATGATGAGAGACAGAGCTGCAGCTTTTCTGAAATAAAAAAAAAAACAAATGATGCAAACATCATGGTAACTTTTTATTTCAAGAACTTAACACTCTGTGCACGATACTTTACACTGATGTTTGTTAGGCTGTTTTACTGCATTTACTACATTTTGCTTTGTTGTACTTTAGATAGTTTAATGTATAATTGAAATTGTTCTATTATCTTTTATTTTGACTCTAGATTTAATTTTTATTTTTGTTTTGTTATCCATCTATCCTTTTTGTTTTTTTATTGAGTGATAAACCATTCTTATTTATTCAAGGAAATTCCCAATTTAACTGGCATAAATAAAGTATATCTTTTTCTTAAAAATAGTTAAACATTTCTTATATTTAGTACTTTCAGGCCAAACATGAAGTAGCTGGTGCATGGTACTGAGCAGAGTGTACATAACGCTGCATATGCCGCTACAGCTCACCTGGTTGAGCAGGCAACCCATATATTGAAGGATAGAGTCCCTTCTGTAGGGGTGTTGGTTTAAGTCCACCCCAGACCATTTCCTACATGTCAATTCTCCTCAATTTCTTGTCCAATGAAGGCTTAAAATGCCCAAAAAAGAGGGAATTATACTGCTTTAGATCACTACAGAATGAAAACTGTCAATTTGTTACAAATGTGGTATCCTAATTATTATGGTGTAATCTACATTTTTCATAATATCAAATTACATAACTAGGGACAAACACAGTCCATTTGTCACCAGTAATAATGTCTTTCTGCTTTTCTGGATGAATTTCATTGGGTACATATTATTTGGGGCTCAGTTGAGCTTTGACTGCAGAACTTAGCAGAAAATCAGTGTAATTAAAAAAATAAATGAATAAAAGCAGCATTTGCATCTTCAAAGAAAGCGATTCCCTTTTACTGCAATAGCCCCATATTCCCCACCTCTCTCCTTTATCCCATTTCCCCCCTATTATCTCTGTGCACTCTCTTTCACTCATCTATCCCTCAGTCCTATTTTGTCGGGCAATAAACGCACAGGAATCGGTCCTGACATTTTGGTGCACACTACCAGCACGCACGGTGGGAGAATAACACGACCTCACATACAGTTAAAGATTTGCAGCGGATGGTAGGCTTCAAAGATGTGCACATTCAGCACTCCTTCCTTTACGCTCTCCCTTTTCACAGTTTCACTTACCAGCTTTCCTGGTTTTACATTTATTACTGTCAGCCTGCAGTCAGCTCAGACACACTCAGCTCGGTGTGTGTAGGTGTGTGTGTGTGTGTGTGTGTGTTCATCTCCCCCCTCCACTCTGCACTATTTTCCCCTTCTTCTTTCTTCGCCTTCCACCAGCTCATGCCTCTCTCCTCTTATCTCTGAATGAATGAACGCACAATTCTGCATTCAGCATGGGTAGTCTCACAGCTTCTTTCTGTGTGTGTGTGTGTGTGTATGTGTGTGTCTGTGTCTGTGTTACGCTCTCGAAGGAATCTCTCGCAGACTCTGTGCGTGTGTTTATACTCTTGTTTGAATTTGACTGCAGCTCCAGTGTGAGTCACTGATCCAGCAGTGCGCTGACTGCAGTACTTCTATTGTTTGGCAGCACGGCTCATTTCTATGCTTTTCCTTCACAGCTCTTCAGTTTGCATGCGTGAAGCCAAGTGTAGACATGATATGTGCACATCGTCTGGCATTGGTGTTAAAGTGCTTAAAATGCAGCTTGTTTTTGCACATGCAAGAGGATGCTGCTGATTTACAATTGTTCACACTTGTTTATAAATGTGTATTATGTCGGCAGCAAACATGGAACCATAACATAATTAGCGTTAGAAACAAAGAGGAGTTCCTC
>JAMQGT020001989.1:0-13777 GCA_024447675.2 Pterophyllum scalare
GATTAAAAAGTGTTCCTTTAATATTTTTTTTTAAGCTGTGTATATAGAAGGCCTCGACAGTCACACACGGCACCATGACATCGGTCTCCTGCTGGGTTTATTCTGCTGCAGGTGAGGGTGCCCGATGTGGAGTTTTACATCAATGTGGGTGACTGGCCGTTAGAGACGAGGACGACGGGCGCTGTTCCGATCTTATCGTGGTGCGGCTCCACAGACACGCGGGATATTGTCCTCCCTACCTACGAGGTCACGCACTCCACTCTGGAGACACTGAGAGGCGTCACTAATGACCTCCTGTCTGTCCAGGGACACACAGGTAACTAACATTCCTGAGCCAAACAGCTGTCGGCTCATATTTCTGTCTGTGCTACAGGCTGTTAAAGGAAATTGCACTAAAATTGCAGCTGATGGGACTGTAGGAGCTCCTGGCTCAGGTGTACACCATGGTGTACTTTTTGATTTATTGCTTTTAATACTGTGTGGTAGTTTAAGACCTTTTATTGCTCTGAACATACTGGTGTTCAACAAAAAAATATAAAAGTCCAGGGAAGTGCTGCCTTTGCTTTTCTCAAAGTGTGCTCCAGAGCCATAAAGCGCTGCCTTCTTTAATTTGAGACTTCCTGAACCACATAATCCAACTCCTACTTCAGCGGCAGAGAGGTTTAACTAATGTAGACGTCCTGTGCTTACCCACAATCCAAAATGAGGGGTGATTGTCTGTCATGAAGGCAGTTGCTCCTTTGTTTTGGTGACTGTCCAGCAGAGGGCACCACAGGGTTAAGTACCTGTGCTTGTGTTTTCCATAGACTGTATACAGTGAATGGCCAAAGCCTACACATTACACCTACAGCAGCTGCATAGCCACGCCACGAAGCTCCCAGCGTGCCGTTTTAGTGCTGATGTTAATGTCCGAGGAGGTTTGGGAGTCAGCGGTGCGCTGGCAGGTTTACGTCTTCAGAAAGACCCGTTCTTTCACAGACTGCATGGCTAGGTGATGATTTTATAAACCAATGTAAATGAGACTGGAAACACCTGGATTGGTGTAAGATGGCACCAGCTTGTTTCTGTACACCACATCCTCAATGGCACTGTTAGATTTTTGGAGTCAGAAGCAGAGTCCACCCGAAGTCGCTGTAGTTTAAAATATGCACTACAATGCGTAATGTACAAAGACTGAAATGAGGACGTGGATTTTTAGTTCGATTACATATTTTGATCCAAATCTAACTTTCAGGAAATTTGAGTCAAGTTCGAATAAATGAAGCAAACAGCACTTTTAGGCTCAATGTGATCTCATCAATATATACGTAAATGTAGACATACGTATAAAGATATGATTATCTAAGCTTTTAGTTAAGAGATATGTAAAAATTTTAATTCTGTCACGTCTTTCTTCCCATGTCTTCTGTCAGGGCCTCCGTGGGCGAATAAAACCGAGCGGGCGTTTTTCCGGGGTCGGGACAGCCGAGAGGAGCGTCTCCAGCTCGTCTCTCTGTCCAAGAGAAAGCCAGAGCTGCTGGATGCCGGCATCACTGCGTGGTTCTTCTTCAGAGACCAGGAGAAACATGTTGGCAAAGCACCACTTGTTGGATTCTTTGACTTCTTTAAGGTGAGATACCTTTAAAATAGTCTTATGAATAAACTGATAATATATCCCTGTTACTCACTTCACTACAATGATGCAGCTTATCTCGATGTCTTTATGAATACATTTAATAGATATTTAACTCATGCTACCCTGTTGCAGTACAAATACCAGGTGAACATTGATGGAACGGTGGCAGCGTACCGGTTTCCTTACCTGATGCTCGGGAACAGTCTGGTTCTGAAACAGGACTCTCAGTACTACGAGCATTTCTACAGCCACCTGAAGGCTGGAGCGCACTACGTTCCCGTGAAGAGAAACCTGTCGGACCTTCTGGAGAAAATTAGCTGGGCCAAAGAGAACGACGCCGAGGCACGGGAGATTGCCAGAGCGGGCCAGGCGGCGGCCAGAGAGCTGCTGCAGCCCAGCGGGCTGTACTGTTACTACTACAGAGTGCTGCGCACGTATTCGGAGAGACAAACGGGACAGCCGACGCGGCACGCGGACATGGAGCTGGTGCCTCAGCCGGATGACCACACCACCGCCTGCACGTGTGAGCGTGAAAGGCTCAAAGAAGAGAGGGAGGTGAAGGATGAGCTATGACAGGCTCGCTCTTTAGTCTTTTTCTGTGCGAAAACATTCCTGGTACATAAAGAGTTACTTAATGTTCCTGATGCCTGCAGGAATATGAATGTTAAACATTCCACTTTCATTTTGGACATTAGAGTGATTTTAGAATCAAAACTGTCGGGAGTTTCAAGGTAAGGCTCAAAGACAATCTGTAGTGTTTTAGATACCATGTGTTATATTGGTTTTTTGTTTATAGCCCCGCTTAGTAATGGAGGACCTTGAATGACTGTAAATGTGCCTTTTACATTGGATACTTGTATCTAAACTAAAATCTATGTCTTAAAATCAGTGAGAAGGTCGGTCTTTTACACTACTGTGCACACACACGGTTGCCACTGCAGTTCTGTTAGTTAAAACTGTTGAATCATTAACTTATATTTTTGTTTGCTCAAAAAAAACAAGAGCGTGCAGGCCGACTGCACGGTGGTGCAGCGGTTAGCTCTGTCGCCTCACAGCAAGAAGGTCCTGTGTTTAAATCCACGGGCGAGCTGGTACTCCAGCTTCCTCCCCCAGTCCAAAGGCGTAATGGGTGCTTCCAGACAGACTGCTTTTCAGTCCTACCTTAGGGTGGCATCATGGCCAAAAATCAATTTGCTGTTAGTTTAAAAGGTAATATAGGTACATATTAACCACTGGTCAAGATCTGACTTCAGGATTAAAAAATAAAAAGTTACTTGTAATATCTAATAATAGTTTATCACTTATAAAAGTCAGCGTTACAAAATGCTCTCCAAAAAACATGCAATTAAAATATGCAAACATGCAGTCACACGTTTACACTGGCTGACCACTTTGTTAGGAACATCTTAACTCATTAATGCAAATATCTAATCAGCCAATCACGTGGCAGCAAGTCAAAGCATTTAGGCGTGTAGATGAGGCCACGCTGACCTGCTGAAGTTCAAAC
This sequence comes from Pterophyllum scalare, assembly GCA_024447675.2. Classification (NCBI taxonomy): domain Eukaryota; kingdom Metazoa; phylum Chordata; class Actinopteri; order Cichliformes; family Cichlidae; genus Pterophyllum; species Pterophyllum scalare. The sequence continues at coordinate 3,123 of JAMQGT020001989.1, forward strand.
CGAGCATCAGAATGGGGACGAAAGGTGATTTAAGTGACTTTGGATGTGGCCAGGCAGGCTGGTCTGAGTGACGTGCTGATCTGCTCAACCATCTTTCAGGGTTTACAGAGAATGGTCTGAAAGAGAGAGGATGCACAGTAAATGGCAGTTTTGCTTTCAGGCTCATAGGAAGGCAACAGTAACTCAAGTAACCCCTCTTTGCAGAAGACGTGTGCAGAAGAGCACCTCTCAACACATCGAACCTTGAACAGGGTGCCGCCGTGTCCACTAAGAATAGGAAACAGGCTACAGTTCACACGGGCAGGCTGCAACGTTTGGATGGTAGGGTCAGAATTCGGTGTGAACTACATTAAAGCACGGGTCCGGTCTTGGTTCAGGTTGGAGGTGGTGGTGTAAATGTGTGGAGGGATAGTTTCTTGGTACACTTTGGGCCCCTCAGTTCCAACTGAGCATCATTTAAACATCACAGCCGACTTCGGTATCCTTGCTGACCGTGTCCATCCCTTCAGGGCCACAGTGCACCCATCTTCCGATGGCTGCTTCCGGCAGGATAACACAATATGCCACAAAGTGAGTGAATCAGTGAGGCGGTCCCGAGAGCAAATGGAGGTCCAGCCAGGGAGTTAGAATAAATATGTATCCTATTACAAGTGCAAGAAGTGAAATGACACATGAAGGTGGAAGATCCGCACCAACAACAAGGACGTACGTAAAAGGTCTTTAACGTTGACTCTGCATGTGGGTGGTGTGTTGTGCCTTTAGCCATCAAGCATGAGCTGGTTCAGCTGAATTTAATCATGAGTGTGACGTGTTCACCCTTATTTTTGGTCATAATTGCCTGCATCATTCCTAAAGGCGTATGGAGATACCTCGAACCTTTAAAGAAGTTCTCGATCAGAGCTCTGTTAATCTTGCATTTTCCAGTGGCCGCCTCAAAATTATTGCTCAGGACGCCGTAGATATTCGCCTTGTCATTTCTTTTCCCAAAAAGTAAGAAGAGAGCATAGCAGTCCTTGCCAATGGAGGTGCAGAAGTTCACCATCCTCTCGTGCACGTTCCCGTTACTCGACTCCATCTGAGCCATCTGGATAGATTCACTGCAGGTCTCGGCGGAGACGTTCTGCTCAGCCTCCTCCCTCTCAGGCAGATGCAGGACTTGCACGACAATCTGGAATTTAGGGTTCTTGGTCGGCCTCTCCAGCACCGCCCAAACCCAGTCAGCACCCAGGAGGATGCGCTGCTCAGGCGTCATGACTGTGAAGTTAAGGTCGTCTTGCAGGTTGACATCCACACTCCGAGCGATGTAGGTCATCAGGAAGACCTGTTGAAGTGTGAGATCTTTCAGTGACTACTCTAAAGCACATTTTCTTAGATATTGATAAAACAGTGTTGCTACCTGAGTGAGCACCTCGGGACTCGGGCGGAACTTGTCCTCTGGATCCTTGAAGCTGAGGTACTCCTGGGTTCTGGCTGAGGCAGCAGAGACGCAGTCGCTGAAAAGATGTATGAACTTGTTGGGCCTGGGGACATCGCGCCTCCTTAGCGTTGCAAAGATGCTCGGTTGGGGGGACATATTACAATAAAAGGATGTCTGCCTAGATCGGCCACATTTAAAAGAGGAAAAGAAGCTGAAGTTTCTCAGTGGGTTAGATGCGGGTTTGCTGAATTTCTCACCCATGGTGGACTGATGATGGACAGCAGATCACAGGCTGGTCTCTCTGATGCACTGGAAAGATAAAAGGTCAAACTTCTGTGTAAAATTTAAGCTGCAATGCGCATACTGGTGCTAAAACATAATCAGATGTTCACACGAGTCCTAAAAGTTGATGAAAACAAACCCAATTAAACAAATGAGAAATATTAGAGTTGGACATTTGAAAATGAGCCAGTGTTAGAGGCTGCACATCAATACGTGCCATTGCCGGAAGGTTTGCTGTGTCTCCCAGCATAGTCTCAGAGCATGGAGGAGATTCCAGGAGAGCTGGACAGGGCTGTAGAAGGTCCTTAACCCATCAGCATGAGTGGGATCTGCTCCTTTGTGTAAGGAGAAACAGGATGAGCTCTGCAGAGCTATAAAATGACCTCCAGCAGCAACTGGTGTGAATGTCTCTGAGCAAACCAGAAACAGACTTAATGAGGGCGGCCTGAGGGCCCCACGTTCTCTAGTGGGCCCTGTGGAGCCTGATTGGCATTTGAAATATAATACCAGAACTGGCAGGTCCACCAATGGAGCCCTGTGCTTTTCACAGATGAGAGCAGGTTCACCCCGTGACAGACCTGAAAGGCTCTGGAGAAGCTGTGGAGAACGTTATGCTGCCTGTAGCATCGATCAGCATGACCGGTTTGGCGGTGGGTCAGTGATGGTCTGGGGAGGCAGATCCATGGAGGGACACACAGACCCATACAGGCTAGGCACCCTGACTGCCATCAGGTATCAGGATGAAATCCTCGGACTCAGCCAAGCAGCAACAAGAAAATGACAAAAACTGCAGTTCCTTTAGTGGCCACTTGAGGCCGACTACTAAGACAAGACTCTCGTGTTTAAAGAAATCCAACTTTATGATATTCAAAAGCAAGTTTTAGCCTCTATGTATAGTTTCCCCTCTCATAACATTTCTACATTGGGTGATTTTTTTTTTTTTCCATTCACCTAGACGTAGAAGTTAATGCAGCTTGGCAAGTGAACGGTTGCTGGTTTGATTCCAGCTGGAGGCCCAAATCCCTTTTGGGTCGTGTCAATAACAGCATCTGGTGTAAAACTGCCAAATCAAACACGCAGAGGTACCTGCTGTGGGGACCCCCCCCCCTTGTGACAAGGGCCCAGTGGCTTCTTCTTCAACGCATCCCCCTGAATATTCGAGTTGTCCTGACACAGGCAGCTGGAGCCTTCTTCTAGGGCTCACCTACATTAATTAGAGTCACTGAACATGACTTTGACACTGCATCTGTCAGCAGCTCATAGGTTATAACAAAGATTGCTCGTGTTGACAATCCACTCGTCCAATTAATGGTCACTGCAAAAGAACACGGGCAACCGAAAATGCAAAGCTAGCGGCTACATCCATCCTTTATTTTTAGGCCAGTATTGGTCTTTAGAAACACTTTTGTCAGTTATGTTTTATTTTTGCTCTTTTCTGAAAAATTCTGGGGAAAAATATTGACTCAGGCCATTATTTTAAGAGGGTGATGCATTTATGGACCAATGAATGCTGAGATTTCTAAAGGACAATGTCAGGACATCTGTCCTTGAACTTAAAGTAGGTCATTCTTCAAGACAGCGACACGCAGCATCCATCAGAAGAATAAAGATATTGGTTTGGACTCGTCAAGCCAAAGGCAGCAGAAATACTGTGGAGCGGCATGAAGAGATCTATGTGAGCAAACCGGCCCCGGAAACAAAGCTGGAGTTTAAAGCAGATATTTCTGCACAGGGTGGTTACATACAGTACTTCCACCTCTTGCAGATATGCATGATTTTTCTCAGCAAATAAAATGACTCCTATTTGTGACCCAGTTGTTTAAATGGGTTCTCTTTATCTACTTTTAGGACTTCTGATATACATGGAGAGATATAGAAAACATTAAAGGGTTCAAACCCTTGTAATCACCACTGTTTGGTGTCAGTTTGGTATTTTGAGGAGGAAAAGGAAACCGTGTCACTGTTCAATCAATCATTTAGGTGAATAATTGACTGACACCAGCTGGGGCACTAAAACAGGAAGAAGAGCAGCATGGATCGGTACAGGTACTCACCAGGACCGGTCTGGAGGTTTCCACAGTTCCAAGTCCACTACATGTCCTTTGCTCTTCACCCTGGTCCTGTTGAGAGACACAAATTTCTCTGTGCGCACTTTGTGTCCTCATGTGAACAAAACCTCCAGCAGAAGAATGAGTATTTTCCATTTATGGGGAGTTTTTGCAGGCAGTGGCAGCAAGGGTGTGGTGTCTGTAACTTGTTAAATTTTAGGTAAGTCAACAGAAGACTCATCTTACCAGTTAGCTTGGTGCAGCAGCTTGAGAGCCGGGGTGAGCCTGAAGGGATTTGCGGGTAAACAAAATGTTTAACCGTCTGCTTTTAGAAAGGAGCGTCAATGAGGACATGCGGGCCGGGACGGCGGCGTCTAGGTGTGGCGGCTCTCGGGGTCATTTTAGGAAACGAGGGGTTTCAGTCATGAAGGTGGAAAAATACCACGTTTGACCGGTGGGTCTGCAGCTTGAGCTGAGGGCAGTTTACTCTTCCTTTAACATAAATGCTTCAGAGGACCCAGTCTTACCTCTTAGATTTTGTCAACCAAATATCACAAACTACTGTTCCACACTGCTACCATATCTGCTTTATAAAAGTAGACAGTTTCGTTCTTATTCTTTATGCTTACAGACTTTCCAGTTCAAGCTGCTTTCTCTTGCAAGGTAAAGACCCTTAAATATCAGACGGAGAACCCTGTGATCATATGAGAGCAAGCTCTTAGTGATGGCGGGGAGGAAGAACTTCCTTTTAACAGGAAGAGCCCTCCAGCAGCACCAGGCTCAGGGAGGGGCAGTGATGAGGCAGAAAACAGGAGTTTCAACAACGATGCATCAGATGAGGTCACTCGTTTGTTCCATACCGTCCTCTAAGAAGCTTCAGTAGTTCTTGTAAGTCGTTTATTTCAACAAATCATATTTTGTATTCCTCTACATAACTGCAACAGAATGACAATGCCGAGGAACCTTTTAGCTTCTTCCTCCTTAACTACGCTGATCTTAAAAAGGCCTTAAACCACCATCTGTGATGGTTCATGTGGTTGTTAGTAAACCAGTGACAGCTCATTTAACCCAGTTCTCCCTCCTGATATACCAGCACAGTATTTACAGTACACAGTGGTCAGTATGCTTATTAAAAGCTACATTGCATAGGGAATTAAGGTAAGCTGGAAAAATAAGAAGTGGTTTATAAGTAGCAGTTCAGTATACTAGTATATAGAAAATAAAAATAAGACCTTTGATTGTTGTCAAAATATGCAGGTCCATTTGTGTTTCCCAGTCCTCTGTATTTACAGAGGTAACTTGAGGTATGAGGGGCGAGTAGGGGTAAATGTAAGGAGCTCAGTACTGCAGTGTTAGCTCGAGGTCTGAGGTACAGTTCAGCTGAGAGGCGGGTCACTACAGCCAACGGCGTTGGGTCATCGTCCTTCAAACCAGCGCCGTCTGAGAACGCCTCATCTCCTTCCGCAGCTCGTCTCGGCCGAGCAGATACTGGAGGCAAAGCATCATGGGAGTGGCAATAGGTTAGATAGATTAGAAGTTAGTGTTTGCCTCTGAGCTGGGATCAGTAGCCCCGTACTGAAGAACATCAGGACTTTGTTCAGTCTATCATTAAAGTAGCAACATCCCATTCAAGGATTTATAGAAAATGCACGCCTACCTTCGAGCGCAACAGAGGCTTCGTATTATATATGATTATATCATACAACATTTACGCTTTTTAGGATGGACAGTATGAGGAGAACTGATCTCAGGTCAGAGCAAAGCCAGCATCACTGCAGAATAAGCAACAAAAACAAACAAAAAAAAGGAGAAGCACGGGTGGAATCGATAAACTCGATTACAGCTGGGTGTTCACAGTGTTCCACTTAAATAAGCTGCCTTTTATTTCTTTCTATACTTCCACTCAGGTACATTTCAAAGAGCCTTTGTGGTATTACAGCTAGCACAAACATTAGGAGGAGACATGGGACTCAAAGATGGTGGAAGAAGAGAGTGATTTTTTTTCCCCTTTTCTGGCAACATTGTAATTAATGTTGGTTTATCGGGGTGCTTGTTTCCAGAAGGATGTTGCTACTAGTTATAAATCTGGGCATCACTGCTTTACAGTTTGACTTCTTGGTGAGAATTAAATCCACCAAGCCTCTGTCATGTACACAGAGGCTGGAAACAGCCATCCTGGCTCCGTCTGATCAAAATCTGCCATTTTGTGGCTCGGCTCGCACATTTAGTGTAACACTGATCTAAAGGTGGAGTGGCAAAGCACGCACTGGGCTGTGGAGACCTGCACACTGGCGTGTTGATCTGAAGTTTATACTCTGCTTCACCAGACCATAAATTATTTCATATAAAATATGTAATTTCAATATATTTTAAAACAGGGCTAGATGCTGTTTTTCATATTAGGACATCTCAAAAGTTATCACCTCTCTGCTCTTTAGTGTCCTGGAACCAAAACTCTAAATATTTCATGATAAATCAGAGGTTTGAATCGACAACGACAGGCCTCTGTGCTCGCCCGTGTTCTGGTGTAATCCTTGCTTGGAGCTCAATTACTGTCATCGGCAAAAAAAAAAAAAAAAGAACAAATGCAAAAGAACCAAGGCTGGCATCTGGATGATAACAGCAAGTAATAAAGTAGTAAGTACCAGCGAGCGGGTTTCGCACTGGCTTTAATTTGCAGGCAGATCCAGTACGTGGTGTTTTAATGGCGTTCCTCTCTCAGATTATCTGCAGTTTTCCATCTGAGTGACTCAAACTTCTCTTACAGCAGGCTACAAGCAGATTCCCGGTGAGTGAATCAGCCGCACAAATCATTAGGCAGCAGCTTGTGTGTGTGTTGGTGCTTACTGTGAGGTTGTTGATGCTTTCAGACAGAGCTTCTATTTGCAAAATGGTACCCTCTGTGATCGCCATCTGAACACACACACACACACACACACACGCACGCACACAGATGTCTTGTGAACTCATTACAACTCACAGTTACGACCTTTCTATCAGTAAAACAATACGTTTCTTAATACTTTAAAGACAGCATCGGAAAGATATGGAAATGTGCAACAGAGCACTGATAATGAGGCTAGTACCTGCAGCTGAGCCACACTCACACATGCACTTCCCATGTCACCTTTAACAGGGTTACCATGGTGATGATCATCAGCCAGCTTGGCTCAGATTGGTCAGCCGAAGGGGGAAAGGTGGCGTCGTAAACGGCCATGACGGCCACGGTGAGAATGGTGATGATGATGATGATGATGGAAGCAGGTTAGTGCTTGATGCAGGTTATTAAGGCATGCTGCTGCTCATGGGTCCACCTAGCAGCACAGTCCATCACGCCATCATACAGAAATACAGCATAGACACGGCACAGACTTCCTGAGGAAATCAGTGTTTTCCACACAGACTTAACTTGGGCGAGTGTATTTTGTGGCTCAGCATTTAGTCTTTTAAAGTCGCCTCACTCTTATTTTGCAGCATGCTTTAACATCAGCAGGGTGACCGGGTCGCTGCCGTGGCGCTCCTTGATGCCACTGAGCGGCTCCTCCAGCGAGTCTGTTGTTCCACCGGTGAACAGATTTTAACTCCACCACCGCGGTCTGCAGCCGGAGAAGGTAATCCCTGTCCCTGCACTGCAAACATGTCATTTTAATCGGAGCTTAAAGCATAGGGACAACGGTTTCCTGTACCGCTACGCTGAACTCAGAGTCTCTATATGGCAAGCCAGAAATACCAAATATCAGTTTGTGATCTGATGATTGACATTTTTGGCACGACGTAGCCGCAGAGCAGAACAAGGGCTGCAGTCACCGCCTGTGGTAACGTTTGAGTCTGTCCACAGTATTGACTTGAGTGGCAACAATTTAGATCTCTGCTGTGTGTGTGTGTGTGTGTGTATATAATTATTAATTAACCTCCTTTTGCATAGGAGATCTGCGTCTGTGGGAAGCACTGGCAACGTAAAGTAGATGCCCCTATAATGATGTGCAACCAAAATAAACACATTAAGGACATCCAGCATTTTGCACATCTACTCTGATCATCAGAAAGAATGAAGCAGCTTTATTTGTGTCTGATTTTGTTTATTAAATGATCTGATAAACCACATGTTAGCTTCCTTTAGCGGATTTCTTTGCTATAAAAATACTATTACAGTCAAATATGAAAAATAACTGTACAAAATCACCACCTGAAGTTTCAAACATGCCATTTCATCGATCGCTCTGCAGTGACTTAAATAAAATCCCTCGATTGTATTATGGAAGTATTGCACAAGTTCATCTCAACCGTGTAACAGAACTGTAACGAACCTGGTTAGAAAAAAATCAAAGGTTACACATAAAAAAAAATAATCGACTGGTGGTGCACAAATGTTGGCTTAATACTGTACAACATGACACGTCTGTATATGCTGTATGGATTACAGGAAATGATGTCACAGGAATCCAGAGAGAGGCTGTGTTCTCTCGTGATGAGTTAGCGTCATGGCACAGGTTTGAGGCTGAGGCTGGGTTAGTTAGGCATCTGACCGGAGCTGAAATCAAAATACTTCAAGTGTGCTTGTCTCAGAGCTCCCTGCGGCGTGACAGGCAGCTGACTGAGAAACAATCTCTAAAAGTAAGGCACAGGGTCAGGCTGATGGGCGGGGCTTAAAGAAGCACGTAGGGGATGGACTGAGGTATTATGGGCTGCAAGCAAAGGAAGCAGAGTAGTAGCAGAGATAGCTGAATGGCTAAAAGAAAAGATGACAACCATCATCCATGTTGTTGTTGTCATAGCTGTCATGGAGATGGGTCGGCTCTGCTGTCTTCCAGCCCCACCTGGTCCCTGGAGCGGTCGGGCTCTCGGTCTAGGATGGGGCTCAGGCCTCTGAAGCCGGCGTAGGGCCGCATCTGCACCCCGTTCACCGCAGACTGTCCCGGCTGAGGCGGGGACGACTCAATGGGACAGACGTAGTCTGTGGATTCGTCCGACCGTCGCCTCCTGAGGTGAGTCAAGTTAGAGAAGCCCAGCTTCTTCGGCTACAGCGAAACAAGGATAAAAAGCATCGTCACGCTCCAACAAAGCAACAGTGAATGCTGAGAATCACTATTAACAAGTAAGATTCATCATTCACTGACAAACAAACTGCTTTTGTGTTGTGCTGTACAACAACAAGCAAAAGGATTAAAGGCACAGCAATCGCGCCTCCTACACCATCGAAGCCAATAAGAACCATTATTTCTTTACAGAGTCTGTCTCGCGGCACCATTTGCCAACATTAGCTGCAGCAGGCCACAGATTTTTATTTTTTAAATCTTTGATAAAACTTGATGTCACATTGTGAAGACACCAAACCACAAACACGTTTAATAGAAGATGCTCATTAAAGAATATCCGGACACCAAAACAGGGCTAAAAAGAGATTCATCAGATGATGATCCACCCAAAAGTGGACAAAAATATAAAGAAATTGAACTATAATTAGGTGCTTAAATGTTATTGTTACAAAGTATCCAGATGCACAGTATTATACACCTCCCCAAAAAACATCCACACAAAAATTTCTGTTTTAGATGTAGCTCATTAAATTGAAGCTCTCTGTGTCCGAGGTCATAAACGGGTCACCTGCAGGCGTGAACTGTTTTAGAGTGGATCATGTTTCCAGAGGCACTTCCGGCTGAGCCTTAAAGCTGTGAAAACTCGCCGGCTTAAACTTTTCGGAAGAGCTCACAGATTAAACCGAGCTGACCACACTGAGGTCTCACCGTGGATTAGGGTGCTTTTCCTCACACATGCAGGGAGAGGAAACTGTGCTCTTATAATGCCTTATTTTACCTACTTCCTGTGCTACTCAGCTGTATAATAGAGGCTTTTCTTGTACCTTCTTACCTTGACTTTAGCTGTGATGCTAAGTGGGGAGTATCCTGCTGCCTCGGTGTACTCCCTCTTCTCCTGCTGAGCCTGCGTTCCCACTAGATTGTTGAAGTTGGTGGTTAAGTGGCGCCTCAGCAGAGTTTTCTGAGGAGGGATGTTTAGCAGCATGGCCAGTGTGTCGGAGTTAAACCGAGGCTCCAGCATCTATTTGAGGAGAAATGATGTGAGATGCTTTTTAAAAGCTTTTTTTTTTTTCTCTCTCTCCCCTTTTGTTGCAGAAGCCGGCTGCTTTTATGTACTCACTATCAGCCCTCCATGCACGCCGCTGCCCCTCAGGTTTGGGGCATACTCTGCAAGGTCGACAGATCTTAACCACTCCATGACTCGGTGGTTGGACCACTGGACAACCTCACTGGGAGAGAACTGGCTCTGTAACACACGGAAACAGTGCGCCGTAGATGAGACACACAAATGTAGTTTTTGTTCTAGTTTGACTTTTTAACTGATGATTATGTCATCAAATCAGTTTGTTTGCATGGATTCATTAAAAAAAAACAAACTAAAATGATACAAACTACTGAAAAACGTACACATGTACCAATTTCCACTCACCTCCTGCTCTTAAACACTGGCTCATCCACTTGTTCTCCACCACATTGTTCCATCTACTTGTGTGAGAGTCTCACTCAGGCTCACAGTTACTCCTAGTAAAACTCTAATCCTTGTTACCTTGATGATCCTGCCTCAGTCTTACCTTTGTCTCTCTCTCTCCTCCATTGCAGAGACTTCCCTGGTGTGTCAGCCACTGTCTCGGGTCTCAGAGGTGGCTAAATTGTTCTGTCAATTTTCAAACTAAATATATAGATAGTTGTCATCGGCATAGCAAGGGTACATATTTTCCTTAAGACTGTGTGGCCAAATATGTACATTAAAAGTAAACATATTCAGTGTTGAGGTTGTTAGTTAAAAAAAAAGTAATGTATTACACATTGATCGTTACTTTTCTTAAAAGTAATTCAGCAATACGAAATGAACCAAGGTACAATTAAGGCACA
>JAMQGT020001990.1:5000-19230 GCA_024447675.2 Pterophyllum scalare
TGAAGGGAAGAGAAAAGCATGGAGAAGGAGAGGAACAGCTAACGAATCAAAGCATAACATTATATGTCAAACATGATGGCAATGTTATGGCATGGGCATGTATTGGCTCTCCACTTTTTATTGATGATGTGACAGTTGACAGAAAGAGCAGGATAAATTCTGAATTGTACTGGGCTATACACTCTGCACAGATTCAGCTAAATGCTGCAAACCTGATCGGGAAGTGTTTCACAGTGCAAATCGATAATGAACCAAAGCGTGCTGCAAAAGAAACCCAAGTTTCTCAAGGCAAAGAAATGGGATGTTCTTCAATGGACAAATCAGTCACCAGGTTTCAAGCCAATAGAGCATGCTTTTAAGTAAGTAAACACAAAACTGAATGCAGAAAGACCCACAAACAAGCAGCAACTGAAGGTAGCTGCAGTAAAAGCCTGGAAATAATCCTTATATTAAATATATGTTATATAAAGTTATGTGAGTTTGTCCAATTAATTTTGAGCCCATGAAAATGAAGGGCTACGTAAGAAAATGGCTGTAATTCTTAACTAATGCAAAACCCCTTGAGTTAAAGATGAAATTTGCACTTCAATCACATATTAATTGCCTTATTTAAAATCCACTGTTGTAATGTACTGAGGCAAAACTACCAAGATGTCCAAAATGTTACAGGCATAGCTGCATATTCATAGACTGTGAAGTAATCCCAGTGACTATGACACTGCTGTTACTGTGTAAGCAGCAAAGCTCCCCTTTATTTATCCTTATTAACCTCAGACAGGACACAGTTAATCTCATGACCGAATCATTCAGCTTCTAAAAATTTATACTTTTTACATTTTAACACATTTTACTGTATGAAAGACTGAATGTATAAACAATTTCTGTATTAAATTTTTTTTGTATCTATGTAGGTGACCAGGTAATTTATGAATACCGTTAAGATCTCCAGACCTAACCAATGGCTTAAAAAAAGATGTTGCTTGGTGTTATGAAGTCAAGGCAGTCACTATAACAATAAGACATCCTAGTCTCTCCCATCTTGCTGCTGAGCAGATTTTCCCCTTTCACTGCATCAAAAACATTTTGTCTTGACTTGCATTAAAGAGCACTGATTGAACTTGCACCAGTGGTCTCCCACAGCTCTGTTTAGAAGTGCTCAGGGCCTTGCTATTAGTCAGTGGGGTAACATTAGTGTTCTATGTTGCCTGCAGTCTGTCTCTCACCATTTACAATGACTGATGAATTTTTTGTGATTTTGCATCTGTATACCACCACAGAGCACTTTAAATCAAATAATCAAAATGCGACTGAAGTGCAGACTTTCAGCTTTAATTCAAGGGATTTAACTGTTTAGGAATTAGAGCAATTTTTTTAAAAAAATGCAGTCCCTCCCAATTGCACTTCAGTCACATCTTGACTGTTTGACTTCAAATCCACTGTGGTGGTGTACAGAGGCAAAATTACAAAAAAACCCAACCCTGATTGTCCAAAAACTTACAAACTGTATACTCTGAAAGCATACCCATAAAGATATGATTCTATTCCATCACATCGGACAAGTTCATCCAACAAATCATCATACCTAATGAATGGAAAAACATCCTCACCAGCTCGCTTGTTTACGTCACACTCAAATATATAGTTATATTTATACTAATACGGTATTTTAAGTCACGCATTGTCCGCAAAACAAAAATAGAAAGAAAAAAAAAAAGCCTGTACTGCTTACTACTCTTTAGCATACAGTACTGGCAACCTTAGAAACAAAACTTGCATTACTTTAAAAACAAACATAAAAAGAATCTGTGTTCCTCTTCTCTCTGTCTCTCCATCAAAGAAAGTGTTGCTTGGCCATTTACTGAAGATGCATTTACTATGCTATAAAGCTATCCACAGGACACCAAGGCAAACTACAAACCTGCAACCTTCACAGAAAACCATCAGAACCAAAGAGCACTTTACATCTCATCATCCAGTAACCAGTACCAATAATGATTAATACCTAATATCAGAAACATCACTGAAGACATATTTATTGCAGAAATAAGAGTCTTGGGGGATTGCAAAATTGATTGTTTGACTAATGCTTCTGACTATTTAAAAGAGATTTTCTGCAGCCTTAATTTATCTCAATCACTGAAACTGGCATGCCAAATCTAAAGAATCCCTCAGGATCAACCATTCAATTTTAGGAACCCGAAAGAGTATTTTAACATTTTTTAATATAAATGTAATTGTAATGAATATAATTCTTCTAAACTAGAAGAGCCCTCAGAGGCATACCTCGCCCACCCCAAATTTTTTGCACTGCAATAGACACTAGCCAATGTTTTCATACTTTATCATAAATTATTGGATCATAATGACTATAAATTAATTTTACTGGCTTTTAAAAACTGTGAAAAATGATTTTATAATTTGAATTAAAAAAATGAGATCCACATGAAGAGATAATGGTATCTATAGTCTGGAGGAAATTTGGACACACTTACTCCTTCAAATGATCGGGTAAGTGTATCTAAACTTTTAACTGGTACTGTATGTGTATGTGGTTTTTGTGTGGGGGTCTGTAGCTCACTTTGCATTATTGTGAGTTTTTTAAATTTAAAATTTGAAATGTCAACAAATTATCAAGAGTAATTGTTCATACCCGAGTACCAATTTTCATCATGATAGATGAAAAATTTACTGAGATATGAATTTTAAAATTTCACCAATGATGATAGGGGTTTAAAAAAAATTGATGACCTTGACCTTTGAAAATTAGATTCTATGTTCTTGGGCCCCTAAGAAATATTTCCACAAAGTAATCATTTTTGGGTCAAAGGTTTTCAATATAGGGGGAACATTCACAAGACTCCAGAAATTTTAATCGAAATCTGTTCATAATTTTCTGAGTTAACTGCTAACAGATGGTCAAACAGACAAATGCGGCCTAAAACATATTCGCCCTCCACCTATTGGTGGGTGAGGTGATAGTGACACTGATCACACATAATTCAGTTCAAGTCAGGTTTTATTGTATGCCGCCAAATCACAACATTTGCCTCAAGGCTCTTTATATTATTAAGACCCTACAGTATTCTGGGGAAAACCCTAACAATCAGGTGACCCCCATGAGCAAGCACTTTGCAACAGTGGGGAGGAAAAACTCCTTTTTAACAGGAAGAAACCTCTGACAGAACCAGGCTCAGGCAGGGGCAGCCATCTGCTGTGACCAGTTTGGGTTGGAGGAACAGGTATGAAAGAGAAAAGATATCAAATTCTGCACTGAGATCTAACATGACAGGCACAGAGATGAGTCCACTTGTCCAAGGCCAGAATAAGGTGATTCATAATCTTCACTAGTGCCATTTCAGTGCTATGGTGAATGCTAAACCCTGACTGAAACTCCTCAAATAGACCATTCCTTTGCAAATGATCATTTAGGGCTTTCAAGAATTTTTTTAAAAAAGGGGGAAGGCTGAAGATTGGTCTATAACAAGCTAAGACAGCTGGATCAAGTAAAGGCTTTTTATAATTAAAGCCACCTTGAAAGCCTGCAGTACACATCCTATTGATAGAGATAAAATGATCATGTTTCCTGTTTTTCCTTTATCATTGACATATAAGATGTCCTGGCTTTAAAAAGGGCTTTTTAAAAAAAAACATTAAAAAAACAGAGTAACAAAATATTTTTCCATGCCAGACAAAGACCATCTAAGGCTGTCAAGAAAGCTTAGGAACTGGATACAGGCACTAAAGAGGCATCCCACTTGGTTTCATTTAGAGAGATAAATAAATGCACATCCCTGGTCAAAAAAGCTCAGTGTGATTATTACTTCAGTGTGGTCTCTAATGGTTTATGAATCATGGTCTTATGGTTTATGAAATGAGTCACTGTCCTCCAGCAACTATGTCATTATTGGTGGAGAAATTTCTGAATTTCTGTTTCAAATCAGTAAGATTCTGGCTGGGCTCTAAATACAAGCGGTTATTGTGAATTTCTGTGTATGTAGATGGCAACAGATTCTATAAGTTCAACAGGATTAAACACTGTCAGCCAAGGAGTTTGCTACACATAATCAGTTTTGTTTACCTGTACTGTTGTCCCCCCACCCGGTGGGCGGTGGGGACACCAAACTTTGTGACCACGATAATTCAATAGCAATGTGACCTAGGATTTTAATTGATACCATAATTACAGCTACCAAAAATCTCAGACAAGTTCAAATCTTGTCAGAGGTCAAGTTTTTTAAAATCGTGTGACCATGATAACTCAAGAAAGAAGTCAAATTGATACAATAGGTGCATCTACTAAAAATCTTGGACAAATTTGAATTTTGGTGACCTTGACCTCAAGATCAGAGGTCATGTTTACTGAAAATCTTGTGAACATATTAGCTCAAGAAGCAGGTCATGTAGGATTTTTTAAGCCTAGTAAAATAACAGTATGTCCCTTATGCAGGGTTCTAGCCAGAAAAATTTCACAGGCCAGTGATATCGGATGGGGCTGGGGGTGGGGGGAGGGGGGCCCCTCAGTACCAACCGGGCAAATGACCGCCTGCTAGTGCTAATGGCCCCGCCGCTAGCTAACTCCGACGATTGTGATCTGTTCTGGTAGCTAACAGCAGAAATTCTCAGTCCGGCATGCCCCCTGAAGATTCTACAGCCAGGAGACTGACGGGTAGCATTGGTGGCCACCAGTATTTTTACTTTTACACAGGTCCTTACATTCATGTGGAAGTTATCTTGACTTACAAATCAAATTCTTTTCTCCTTTTATTTTTGGACTGCAACTGCCCTCACAAAGTATGTACTAGCTCATCCAATATGCATACTTTTCAGCTCTGCCTCAATTCCAAAGGCCTTGAATGTTGTTTATTATTATGCTATTAGGTTTAGTACTGGTGATGTTTACAGTACATCACTGCATTATGTGAAAGCCCTGACAGGCATATCACATTGTTTATCTGTAGAGCTCCCAGTGGGAAGCTGTGACTTTACATCACTTATACATTAGATTTGTGCTCTGGGCCATATCTGCACTTAGATTAGAAGAAATGCTTTAGAAAGCCTTGGTCCATTTAGATTCACAATTACAAAGCATTTGGTTTTTGTTTGTACCTTTTTCAAGAGCTGTATCTCCTGTATCAGTGCCAGGATCATGAATCCTTATTGAAGTATATTGTTAACTTGGCACTAAAAAAAAAAAAAAATCACAATTGATACATTTTAAACTGTATCCTGACATAATTGACTAGCCCCTTTAGTAATTTTTCTAATTAAAGCAAATACTGAAACACAATACACATCACAGTTGGTGGGAGCAGAGTACAGCTTTACAGACTGCCAACACCAATTAAAATGTTTCCTTTGCTCTCATAATGCCAATGTGAATGTAGTATCTCAGTGTGTGAATAACATTTCCACATTTAATTATATTAGTGGAAATAAGTACTGCATTGACAAAGTAGAAAACTACTAAGATAAAGAATATAAAAGAAACCAAATAGTATCAGACAGAACAGTAGGTTGAGAGATAAGGTCATGCACATTTGTCAGCATTATTACATTCATGTGGAGTAGACATGAGAGGACAGTGCAATACTAACTGCGACACAAGGACAAAGACAGAAAGACAAATACCCCACAGACACATCTCTCTCCACTTTTCTAAGTTTTCATTAGGAAAGGCCTCTTGACTTCAAGAGCATATTATTCCTTCATTGTTGTAATTTCCTCACCTAGTGAGGCAGCACAAATGGTAATATCGTAATTAGTACTGTACTAAATGTAAAAGTTCCATAGCAGTCTGTCATACAGGTGCAGATTAAAAAATGTGTAGGAATTTGTGCAGGCATATACACAGAAAAGACTCAACATTTAAACCAATATTGTGTAGCTTCCCCTCAGGCTGCAACAACTGCTCAAAACCATTTGGACATGGACACAGAACCTTGAGGTGTGTGTTGGTGGGGGGTGAAAATATTCTGGCAGGTTACAGAAACTCTTTTTTAAGTGCTCTAAGCAATCGGTCATGAATTAGAGAACTCTTTGAACCATGGCTTTGAGTGACAAGCTTGGCCAAACAGTGATATGCGACATCCTGTCTGAAATCTGGTGTGCCATCTGGTAGGTACTAAAAGACCAACTTCTGCATTTGTAAGATGGCACTAAGAGGGGAAAGATACAGTCAGCAACTTTTTTTCAGTTTAAAACTTTGTAAAATCTCATTACATTAAGGGAGTGCACAGAAAAACAAAGCACTCTCACGCCAAAGACAAGTATTTACAAAGAACCTTTTTACTTAACTAGTTATAAGTATTTCACAGGCATGCAAGAATCTGCAAAACAATATATATTATCATTATTACTTTTACTGTTAGTAGTAGTAACAGTACAAATAACACACACATACATATACATACACACACACACACACACACACACTAGGGATGTGTGCGGCTAGTCGACTAATTGTCGCTACTAGTCGGTTAGCCTAAATGTTAAGATTTTAATTGATGCCCAGTGCCATAAATGGTTATCTTAAATGTTACACAGCCATCTGCCCTCAGATAGAGCTGCCGCCCTGACATTATTATAGAAAAATGCCATAACTCTGTTAATCTTGGCCTGATATTTTTATTAGGTCTAATATGTACACAATGTAAATTATTCTTTCACAATGTAAATTATTCTATTCTGTATAGTGTGAATTACTTATTTTTATTGTTCTTATTTATATATATATTTCTACTTATTATTGGCTGCAGGACAAAATACATTTCACTGTGCATTGTACTGTGTATAACTGTGCATGTGACAAATAAAGCCAAGACTATCATACATGACTCGCCACACCCGCTGCACAGCTCGTTTAAACTTCTTCCATCACGTGGCCACCACAGGGTCCCTGCAGCTAGGAGTAATATCGTTAGGAAATCATTATCAGCTGCTGTCAATATTATTAATAATTCAAAGTAGGCACAATTTTTAATAATGTTCTCATCTTGCTGTGTGATGTATATGGTGTGTTTTATGTTGTTTATTGTACGTATGTTGAGAGCCACGTTTAAGATAAATTTCCACTGCTTTGCAATGGACATTAAGTTTTTCTGATTCTGATAAACCTGATCGTATCTCATCTATATTGTTAGTTATTTTTTAAGTTTTACAACTAAGCACACCTCCCAGAAAACCCCGTCATTTCTTTCATTTCCAGCTATTTCCCCCAGCTCACGTAAAACACTGGAGCACGACCGAAAGGTAATTAACACACGCAATGCACCTGCACAAGCATAAATGCCAGCAACAACAGCAGCCGCTTCTGTAAGTTAGGTCATAGACCCAGCTTCACTGCTCGGGCTGTGACCCCACAACCTGGCCCCGGTTAAGTAGAAGAAAATGGATGTATTGTTTTATCATCATTTTAGATTTGAACTTTTATTGAGATGCATGTCAGGAATTGTAGAACAACGAGCATTGTTCATAATACGTGGCACAATGCGCCACATTTTGGAGTTGCTATTTTTTATTTTTTTTAATGTTATTTTCTCATATTTTAATGACGCATAAATATCGTTTGCAGTAACATGAACATAAATTTAAGGTTTATTTCCCTTCACCTGTTTGGAGTATAACGTGCTGTGTTCATAATGCACGATGCACTGTGCCACAGTTAAGCAGCAGTTAAAGTACAATTCATTATTGAAGAATGTGGTTAATGCTTTCAAACATCTTTGTTTACACAGTTTTTGACATTGTCCATTAAACAGTCCTAAAATTTAACTTGATATCCGAGTGTTTCTTAGTTTTAAACTAGTCAGTTAGTCTATTTTTTTTTCCTTGTTTAGTCGACTAAGAAATTAGTCGCCCAGGAACATCCCTAATATATACTAACCTGCACACACATTTAAGTAATATCACACAGCTATACCCATTGTTAATACCAAATTAATACTTGGTTATAACTTCGGTAATTTCATGGTATTGCCAACGTAGTACCTAGCACATATAATATTCCGATGGTACTATTTGACCAGTTCTCTTCCTTTGACAATACCACATAGATAGTTCATTGTTACTCTTTCAGCTCATTTTCCTAAGAGAATACCATTTGTCAGTGATATTTAAATTACTTAGCTTAGTTAAACATTACTTAAGTGTTCAAGGGTGACTGTTGTACAGCTGTTTTTTGAGATGTAACGCAGCTCTATGCCAGACCTGGTAGAGTGTGAAGAACCTGTGCTTGGGCTTTTGAGATTTTGTACTGATGATTTCCAGGTGTTAAAAAATAAAACTGTATCTGAGATAGATTATGTGCATGTCTCAAGGGCTTTCCCAAATACTGAAAATCTTATGTTCTAAGATAGACCGAAAAACATCATTTGACAAATGTAACTGTTTTTATTCATGAGAATTTGACGAGAAAATGCTTAAAAAAGATAAGGCTCACAATGTTGCTTTGACCTCTAAAGTGCAATGCAACACACTTTGAAAGGACATTGTGTGCAGCATACTTTGCTCAGTGAGGGCTGCAGGAGTTGGGTTTTAAAATCCACTCGTCTGAAAAAAGAAAAAAAATATATATATATATTAAAAAAAAAACTTAGCCTTGCATTCATTTCATGAGTGAGTATCTGACTCAACCTAATACATTTTAATTGTTAGTAATATAACTTCTGGATTTTATCTTTTGGACATAACTTTTTAAAGAGTACTTGAGTTCAGTTCAAAATTCTTAAAAAAAGGATACTGGTGTATCTGATACTGCTTTCAGTGTGATAGATCTTCACAATTGAGCTAAAGGTTTTAGATGCCTGCAAACTACCTAGTGAGGATTTGCTACACTGTAGCAGACACTTGATACTCAGACCATTCACTTTTAACAGCATCTATTGTGCCATCACCCATCTTAAAATTGTAGCTTGTGACAAAGTATTACATTATAATGGACAGGCTTATTCCCTTATTCCAGTTTCACACATAATGGCAGGCTGATTTTGTTACCAGCATCAGGAGTAAATTTCATGCTCTAAATCCCTCATGGATTGTAGAGTTTCAGTGTTCACTGCACAGCTCAATAATTTTTAAGCAATTTGTAAACACTCAAATATATATATATATATATATATATATATATACACACACACACAGAGAGAGAGAGAGAGAGAGAGAGACACACACACACACACACAAGCTCCATAAGTGGTAAGTCCTAATAGAGGGCAAAACATAGTAATTGCCACTGACAGAGTCTATATCCTGAGGACTTCATTATGTCATAACTGGCTACAATTCACCCAAAAGACCACTTTCAAGATAGTCCTCAATGAATAGGAGTTAATTGAGCCAAACAGCTCAAATAATTATTCATATTTGCTTCCAGACAAAAAATAAATAGTGGCGTAGCAGGAGGTTGGGGGTTCGAATCCTGACCAGGGCATACATCCATTAAGGATCCCCAGGCTAAGCCCCCATGCTAACAAAGCCTAGCTCGGAATATGAGTGAGAGCATTTTTGTGTAGCTATTGCTAGCTGTCACGCTGAGCAATAGTGATATCTACCACTGCATCCTCTCAGGGGAACACTGGTGGCAGCAAGGTTAAGAACTTGGCGTTCAGCCGTTGGCCATGAAGGAAATGAGGTGTTACTGGGCTAAACCCTTTTGCCACAGAGTACTCGTCAAGGGTTATTCTGGCCTGGAGACTGCTCCACACTCAGGTCAGTGGGGCTGACCCTCCCAGGTAAAACAAAGCATTTCACAGCCGCCATGTACCAAAAGGTTTATAAGTCGGCTGATCAGTCCATATAAAGTCTTAATGTGGTCCAGGGTTATAATAGTTTTGGATTTTACATTATAGTTTAGTTTTAGTTCATTTTAAAAAATTTTTCTCTAATTCAGTTAGTTTTCAGAGTAGTTTTGCTCGCTTTTATTAGTTTTTATTTTTGGTTTAATGCTTTAGTTTGAGTTTTTATTAGTTTCAGTATTAGTTTTAGTATTTTCATACTTACTCAGGTAAAAACTCAACAAAAGGTACCGTTGAAATAAATATATTCAACAACCAATTGTTCACAAGTGTGTGTAATATTAAGGACACACGAACATCAACAGGGAGAAATAAAAAAAAATATGAACTCCAAAACTCTATAAATTCTACAATAAACTTCCAATAAACTTCAGAATCAATGCAGTAGATTAACAATACCTACATGTGGTGTTTGACAAAAGCAAACTCTTTTAAGGAGTCAAAGCTCAAATCCAGCTGCATCCTGATGTTGATGTTGAAGCTGCTTCTGTTTTGGAGTTAGCTTGGTTAGATGCTCGCTAATTAGACTTTCAGTGGTCTTTACGGCCTCTGTGCACAACCTATGGAAGTGGCTGACCTCATATCGGCATTTATGCTTGTGCAGCTGGATTATGTGTGTTAATTACCTTGTGGTCGCGTGCTGGTGTTTCATATGTGGTGCTGGCTGGGACTTTTTTGATCCTTTCTTCATTCCCTCATGTCTCCCTCACTCAGTCTCCCTCCAGGAATTTGCTGACATTTGTGAGTCCTTATATTGATGCTTTGATTATTATTCCTGAGCGTTATTCTCTGACTGATAAAAGCAGCCGGCGAAAAGTAGCCAGAAACGTGCAAAGACTGAACAGGTTAATCACAACGTTGCGGCTGCGTGGACCTGATAAATTGTCACGTTTCTCCAGAGTCGCACATCAGGTTACCTCGTAGGATGAGAGTGGTTTCTGTAGCTGCCTTGTGCGTGCTTCTCGGGTGGACTTTGATGTTGGTGGTTTTTTTTCCTGAGTGTTCAGTGTTCTGTTATGTTTTCATCATCCACAACAAGACACTTGCTTCTATCTGTGCTATCATACTCAAAGAAACTCCATATGGGACTCTGCTGCTTTCTTGGCAGACTTCTGCCATTACTTTGTAGACCAGCTTGGTGAGCTCACACACGCACACAGTTGCCTGATGGCGCTCCCAGCTTATACTCTGGAGAGTGGAAAAAATTATTTCATATCAATCCTTTTTAAATCCTTTTTTAAAAATTGACAAAAAAGAAAATGAAGGTCAGCTTAGCTATAATTTCAGTAAGTTTTAGTTAGTTTTGTAAAACTCACAATACAGTTTTAGTTATCGTTTTTTCCTTTTAATTATAGTTTTTACTTATTTCAGTTAACAACAATGTTTTTCCAATTTCAGTTTTTGTTATTTCGTTCGTTTTCGTTAACTATAATAACCCTGATGTGGTCACCCTACTGTCAGCCTACCACGCTGGGTTGTTTCAAGAAATGAACCACCAGCTACAGTTTGGGGGGCAATATGTATCGTTATGGATCTTATTCTCCAGGTCTTTAGGGGTGCACTGCAGGGCTGTGGCTGCATCATGGACCTGGCTGTGGAAAGGGAGAGATCACTATCGCTCAATCTCTTCTCTCAAGAAGCAGAGAGACAAAGATGTTTCCTCAAGTTCCATTCTAAGCTGTGGAATGGTAAACATTCGCAGTCAAGGGGAAGCACCATTTACCTCAGTGTAAGTACCACAAGTAGTGAGATACATGAGAGAACTGGGGTTACGCTAGTAACCAAAGGGTTTGTCTTCAGCTACTGACAAGCATGCTCTGTTGGCTGAGATCAGATGACTGCCTTGGTCACTGAAGAACATTCAATTTCTTTGCCTTGGGTCAATATCCATTTTCACTGTGAAGTGCTGTCCTATCAGTTTTGCTGTATTTGGCTCAATCTGAGCAGAGAGCATAGCCCTGTACACTTACACTTATATTTATTGATGATGTGACTGATGAAGGATCAATTTTACAACTGAACTGTCGGAAGAAAGCTCAATTATCCTCATTATTTGAATAAGACCAACTCCTAATAAATTTAGAGAGCTGATAGGTTTAAATATGCAATGTGCTTTTCGCTGAATCACCTGATCAGCATAGCTGGAATGTAAATACAAAGACTGGCAGAGATGTCAGAGGGCAAAATAATTCTAACATTCCCTGTGGTACATGCATCATACATCATACTATCTGGCTTTTCTTTTTTAAGAGCACAGTCTTGTTAAAATGTTGACATGGACCAGATTCATCAGTATGCCAACGATAATGATAAATGTTTAGCACTTGTCTAATTGGTATCAGAATTTTTTAAGGTCCTGAAAAGCCTCACAGATGTAATTTATTCTGCCAGATTTGATCTCCACTAAGGTTGAAAATCGTGCATCCATGGTGGAAACTCATAAGGTCATCATACCTCTTGATCTAATAAGAATGCTAAACAAGTAATTTGTCCGACCCAAAAATGATGGCATTTATATTTGTTTCATGCATCAATTGAAGTAACATTACAGGCAACTCATGGATTCACAAATTGCAGTTTTTGTCTGCTGTCTGAACATCCAATGCAGTTGTTGACATGTAAGTCATGGAAATGCAGGTAAATTGCTAGAGTGGCAGTGTACTGCCTTGTGGTTACCTTCCAGATTACCATTTTCCTCATGGCACTCAGTTGAGTGGTTTTATTTAGAGATATACAATATTTCTTTTTCTACTTTTATTTCCCTTCTGCACTACACATGTAGAAAGCCTTTGAATTACTCAAAACTTTGATCCCTTACCTGATCAGAGCTTGCCATACATTGCAAGGAAAGCTGCCATATGCATATTGGGACTTTACCTTAGCTGCATTGCATTCTGCTGTATTTTTATTTGCCATGCAATTGAGTGAAAAGTTGTGATAACCTTCTAGATACAAGGCTATTTTACCAAATACTGTATTCACCAAGAATCCATTTTGATACCTACCAGTGCGTATTAGAGAAAAAAGTGAAAAAGTTGGGATGCTATGTAAAATGTAACTAAAAACAGAATGTAATAATTTGCTAAACTCACAAATGCATATATTATTCACAGTAAAACCTAAAACACATCACATTCTTCAACTACTATTTCATGAATAATATTTGCCTATTTTGAATTTGTTGTTAGCAACCAAAAAGTTTTGACCATTGCAATAAAAGGCTAGAAAAGTAAGTGGTATAAAGATTATATTATATATATATATATATATATATATATATATATATATATATATATATGCTTATTATAAAGGGATATTTTGCAACTAATTAAGTTATTTGGCAACAGGTCAGTGACAAAATTGGGTATAAAAAGTGAATTAGAGAGGCAGAGTTTCTTGGACGTAAAGATGAGCAGTGGTTCACCAATATGCAAAAAACTGGAACAATTCCAAAATAACTCAATGCTCAATCGAAAACTGTGAAGAATAAATATCTCATTATCTACAGAATATCAAAAGATCCCAAGAGTCTGGAGAAATTTCTCTATGTAAGGATTATTGCTGAAAATCAGCATCAGATGTCCATGATCTTCAGGCCCTCTGGCAGCACTCAATTAAAAAACAGGCAAGATTCTGTCATGAAAAATCACTGCATGGACTCAGGAACACTTCCAGAAATCATAGTCTGTGCCTTCCACAAATGCAGGTTAAAGATCTATTATGCAAAGAACAAGCCACATGTGAACATGAACCAGAAAAGCTGCAGTCTTCTCTGTGCCAAAGCTCATTTAAAATGAACTGAGGCAGAGTGGAAAACTGTTCTGTGGTCAGATGAATAGAAATTTGGAATCCTTTTTGAGAAAACCTGGCGCGCTGCACCGTTGAGCCTAAAGAAGAGCGGGAACATCTGGCTTGCTATCAGCGCTCAGTTTAAAAGCCTGCATTCTCTGACAGCATGGGGGGTGCATTAGCGCCTATGAAATTGGAAGCATGGACAGCTAGAAAGGCACCATCGGCATTGAAAGATATATACAGGTTTGCAGCAACATATGCTCCCATCCAGATGTCTGATTCAGGGAAGGCCTTGCATGTTTCAGCAAGATAATGCTAAACCACATCTGGCAATCTATTACGACAGCATCTACTTCAAAGTAGAAGAGTCCAGGTGCTGAACTGGCCTGCCTGTGGCCCAGACTTTTCACCAATGGAAAAACATTTGATGCATCATGAAATGAAAAAAATGATAAGGATTACCCAGGACTGTTGAGCAGCTAGGATCAGACAGACATATCAGACAAAAGTGGGACAACATTCCTTTTCCAAAAGACATGGTGAGGGCCATCAAATTTAAAATTTGCTTTTTTTTTCTTTTCTTTTTTTAAATGGTGTATTTTCTCAATTTAAAGCAATACTAACTGAACGAAAGGCAGACCAGAGAT
>JAMQGT020001991.1:0-37312 GCA_024447675.2 Pterophyllum scalare
GACCACTTATAAAATGTGTTCAAAGTGCTGCCCATTGTGTTGGATTGTCAATGCAACCCTCTTCTCCCACTCTTCACACACTGATAGCAACACCGCAGGAGAAATACTAGCACAGGCTTCCAGTATCCGTAGTTTCAGGTGCTGCACATCTCATATCGTCACAGCATAGACAATGCCTTCAGATGACCCCAAAGATAAAAGTCTAAGGGGGTCAGATCGGGAGACCTCGGGGGCCGTTCAACTGGCCCACGACGACCAATCCACTTTCCAGGAAACTGTTCATCTAGGAATGCTCGTACCTGACACCCATAATGTGGTGGTGCACCATCTTGCTGGAAAAACTCAGGGAACGTGCCAGCTTCAGTGCAAAAAGAGGAAAACACATCATCATGTAGCAATTTCGCATATCCAGTGGCCTTGAGGTTTCCATTGATGAAGAATGGCCCCACTATCTTTGTACCCCATATACCACACCACACCATACCATCAATTTTTTTGTTCCAACAGTCTTGGAGGGATCTATCCAATGTGGGTTAGTGTCAGACCAATAGCGGTAGTTTTGTTTGTTAACTTCACCATTCACATAAAAGTTTGCCTCATCACTGAACAAAATCTTCTGTGTAAACCGAGGGTCCTGTTCCAATTTTTGTTTTGCCCATTCTGCAACTTCAGTCCGCCGATCTGGGTCATCCTCGTTGAGATGCTGCAGCAGCTGGAGTTTGTAAGGGTGCCATTTATGAGTAGCTAATATCCGCCGAAGGGATGTTCGACAGATGCCACTCTCCAGTGACATGTGAATGAAGCTAGGACAGCCACTGATGTTTCTTCATTAGTGACAGTTTTCATGCGTCCACATTTTGGCAAATCCAACACTGAACCAGTTTCACGAAACTTGGCAAGCAGTATGCTAACTGTAGCATGGGAGATGGGTGGTCTCGTAGGGTGTCTTGCATTGAAATCTGCTGCAATGACCCGGTTACTGCGTTTACCAGACATTAACACAATTTCTGTCCGCTCCTCACGTGTTAACCTCTGCGACATGTCAATGGCTGTCAACAAAGAGAAACTTGTAAATAACTCATGAAAGAATAAAGGTACGTTAAAACCAAGCACACCATTGTGTTTCTTGTGAAATTCCCAATAAGTTTGATGTGTCACATGACCCTCTTCCCATTGAAAAAACAAGTTGGATCCAAAATAGCCGCCATGGTCACCACCCATCTTGAAAAGTTTCCCCCCTCCCATATACTAATGTGCCACAAACAGGAAGTTAATATCACCAACCATTCCTATTTTATTAAGGTGTAGCCATATAAATGGCCCACCCTGTACATTACAACTCCATGCTTATAATGCATGACAGAAAAGTTACTTGCAGACACAATAAGAGAATATTGATTTTGAGATTATTGTTTTGTTTTTTTTAACTTTCTTACTATTTTTGGCCAGTGTTTTTGAAGTATATGACGGTATATATTAAGAGGCACAATATCTATAATATAATATAAATATAATATGGCATTTTATTACTGTTAAACATGGACAATATTTTTATATCCAGTAACAAAAACTCATTATTTCACTCAAAATTTCTTATCTTATATAAGCCATGATGCCATTAAAACCTGAGTTGGCGGCCGCTTCTCTTGGAACAGCATGATTCTCTGAGTCAAATTTGACCACTTGAGAGCAGCTTACAAGTCTAGTTAAAGATTCTGAGGGTGAATGGCTGGCGAGGCTGTAGATGATATGTCATAAATTAGCTGATGAAATTAACATTTGCCCGCAGTGTAATCCACTAAGCCTGGCGCTGTCAGCATCGCCTTACACAATACAGTTCTTAGTTTACACTTCAATACATCATGCAGGCCCACAGCTCATTACATCACACAGACGTTGGTGTATGTGCTCACACACACTCACTCTTGCACAGTATTTGTGTGTTTGCAGTTAGACACGAGGCATCACGGGATGCGAGATAAAAGCTGGAAAAGTACAGGTTATTGCATCATTAACTCCAGTTAGCATTTGTCTGCCTGACTTAGTTTCCTTTCATATCCTCTGCTACAGTACAAATGTGTTTTTCGACTGAGTAGAGTAGTGTGTTGTAGTAAACTGTAAGAGGAGTGGAAATATAAGAACAGGTCTGAGAGATCAGAAAGTTGAGGATTAAAAAAAAAAGCTCACTATTTTTAAGTCTGTAAATTTATCATCTCTGTGTAATATGTGCTTGTTAATCCCAATCCTTAAGCCACCATTGGCAGCCATTGTACTAATACCATCATATTTGTCTTTGTGTGGGCCTGTCATTCAGAGAGCATTAAGCATCTTGGTCACTGGCACACAAAGTGATCTGTGAATTAAACGTGTATAATGGAGCAAGAATTGTTTAACGTCCCTCATAGGCCAAATTTGAATAACAGTGATGTTTTTATAGTAATAACACAGAACTGTTTGCTTTGTTTGCTTTGGAAAAGGGCAACAGTAGTCTCGGGATTTCTTTAGAGATGAGGGCTTTTACAGGCCCTGTCATTTCATCTGTTTCTCTTCAACTCTTTCATGTTTCCCACTCATCTCTTTTCTCTGTCCTAAACAATGAGGTAGATCTGTGATTGCCCACTCCTGCATCCCACATCATCTTGTTTTTATCACTCACTGGTTTTATGGGGTTCTCTGAACCATGCTACTTAGCCAGTTCCAGGTACTCAATTGCTATGCATGACAATTCTTCCTTCTTTTGTCACATTTGTGTTCCCTTGTTCCCTTATCATATTTCATCCCCTCATACCGATCACATCTTTACCTTTTATTGCCTCATGCCACCTTTATTATTTTTCCTTCTTCTCTTGTCTTCCTATCTTGGCCACTGTTTTTCCCCCTGGGTTGGCAATGGATCATGCTTATTGTTTATATTGATAGCGGCCACATTGTAGACTGCTCTTGATCAGTGTTGCTGTGTGCGCAGTCTCAGCAAAGGATGTCCTAAATACAGTACACTGCTCCATCTCAGAACTCTGTTTCATATCAACTTATATCTTGGCACTCACTGGTCACTTTATTACGCATTGCTAGAACTGGTTCAGAACCCCTTTTGTAT
This sequence comes from Pterophyllum scalare, assembly GCA_024447675.2. NCBI lineage: Eukaryota > Metazoa > Chordata > Actinopteri > Cichliformes > Cichlidae > Pterophyllum > Pterophyllum scalare. The sequence continues at coordinate 3,098 of JAMQGT020001991.1, forward strand.
TCAGAACTGCCTTAAATCTTTATGGCATAGATTGGAGATTTCGCTCCATATTGACATGATAGCATCACACAGTTGCTGCTGATTTGTCATCTGCACAGCCACGCTATGAATCTCCCATTCCACCACATCCCAAAGGTGCTCTATTAAATGGGAGGTATAGCAGCTCTGAAGGCCATTTGAGTACAGTGAACTTGCCATGTTCAAGAAACTAGTTTGAGATGATTTGAGCTTTGTGTCACTAAATGTTATCCTGCTGGAAACAACCATCAAAAGATGGGTATAATGTGGTTATAAGAGGATGAATATGGTCTTCAACAATGCTCATGATGGCTGTGGTGTTTAAACAATGCTCATTTGGTAGTAAGGGATCCAAAGTGTGCCATTCCATCGCCACTAGCAGCAGTCTGAACTGCTGACACGAGGCAGGATTGACCGATGTTTTCATGTTTTATACCTAATTATGACCACCAAGTTTCTGTTGCAGTGGAAATTGATTACTTCCCTCCTCGTATAGCTTACGATATATTCTCTTTGTGCTGGAAGTGGCAAATAGGTTTCTCTGTCGCTCTCTTTATCTCTGTTCATCAGGGCCACCTTCAGTTTCCAAATTTGTTGAGTCTATGCAAATTGTAGCCTCAGTTTCTTGTTCTTGGCTGACAGGAGTGACACCCGGTGTGGTCTTCTGCTGCTGTAGTCCATCTGCTTCAAGTTTTGACATGTTGTTCATTCAGAGATGCTTTTCTGCCCCTTGGTTGTAACAAGTGGTCATTTGAGTTACTGTTCCTTTCCTATCAGGTCAGGCAGTCTAACCATTCTCCTGACTTCTGGCATCCACAAAGCATTTTCTCCCAGAGAACTGCTGCTCTCAGGATTTTTTTTTTTTTAAGACTATACTCTTTAAACCTTAGAGATGGTTGTGCGAAAAAAAAATACGAGGAAATCAGCAGTTTCTGAAACACTCAAAGCAGCCCATCTGGCACCAACAACCATGCTATGTTATGTTCAGAGTTACTTAAATCAAAAATCACCTCTCTTCTCCATTCTGATGCTTGGTTTGAACTTCAGCTGGATCGTCTTGGCCATCTCTTCATGGCATTAGGTTGCTGCCATGTAATTAGCTTATTAGATATTTGGGTTAATAAGTAGTTGAACGAGGTTATCTAATAAAGTGGTTGGTCAGTGTCCGTTCTGTTGATTTTCTCTTTATTCTTTCTCCTTATCTATTGCTCCTTTATCTTTAGCCTTTTCAATTTACACTACTTCAGCAAACTTTCTCATACACACACTATCACATGCACAGACTTTATCTTTTAGTTTTAATAAAGTGTTTTTCTGGCATTTCTAAAAGGGCATTCAAATATATATGAAGTGTACAGTCAAGATAAGGGGCTGTATTGCTGCTGAAATATTATCATCTCTACATACAGACTTACTTAATTGCTTCTGTTCCTTTTTAACCTGAACTAAGATTTACTGAGACTCGTGAAGAATTCTGTCACTAATGTTCTTCCTAGTTTGATTACAGTAGACACTTAAGAGGACCATAGTGATTAAAAATGTGTTCTGATGCCATATGATGTTGCTTCAGACACACATGCACACAGAGTTGTATATGCCACACACGCGCACACACACAGACTTCCACCAAGTCCTTGTGCTGAAGGTAATTATGCAGCTTAGATGAAAGCTTTCCCATTAACTCACTCTACAACAGCCACTCTTTACTAGTTTGATAGCATTGTAATGACAAAGAACAAATTAGTATGGCAAGTATTGTTTCCAGTGATTGGCTAGAGACTTAGAGTTGTCACAGCAATATTGTGCTCCCCTAAGGACCCAGAGTTGTTTTTCAGTTGTGGGCCAATGTGATGAATGCGATTAAGAGTGAACACACTTGCCAAAATGTCACGTTTGTGTTAGGTGATAAAAGGGCTCATATAGAGAGGTTGTGGGATTCAAGATACTGACCCACTTTCAAGTAACAATGATAATGACAATAATTAATCTATGGGGAAATTAAAGCAAAAAGAGAGAGCCAGTATGTGTGCAAATTTTATATAAATATTATAGTAATGTACCCATACTGATTTTAAAATAAAATAATCACATGACAAACAAAAGTACAAAGACGATGCATGATATAGAATATAAAGTAGCATTTAAAGTGTCATTTTTAATTTTACAAGACAGGCACACAAAGAAAGCTTTAAAAAACTTGACTGCATGGAAGTTTTGTTTGTGCAATGGTGTTAACAGAACTCGCATACTTTTCTAATTTATTTGCAGGCTGAGACCAGGCTTTCCAGCTTTTCCCATCTGTTCTGTTTGCCTCTGCTTTTGCTTCACTTCACAGAAAATAAATGACAGTGTGCAGGTCTACAGAAATGTGTTAGCTGTAGTCAACATTTCAACTTTTCTTTCCCTTTTATATATATATTTTTTTTTACCCTAATGTCAAGTATTATTTTTCTAGCACTTTCTTCAGCATGAAATGAATGACAGTGACTGTGAATACTGACTTATTTTCCCTCGTGTACGTTTTCTGTTAGTTGTATATGTCAGAGTTGCTACCTGTAACGGGTCTCATTGCATTTTCGTCCCTTTTTTTTTGTCAAAAGGGATTAAACACACTCCACAGTGCATTATCAGTGAAGTCCTTTACACCTACTTAGGCAGGTATAATGCATTGCCACACATAGCGGGCATTAATGTAATTAAGAGTAATTAGTGGATTTACCTTTTTGTCAGGCAGCTCATTTTGTGGATTATGTTGGTATTCTTTTTTGAGTGAACTGAAGATTACAGTTTTGTTTTTTTTTAATTAAATGACACTTTTCTTATTCTTCAGGTAGAGTACTTCTCTGTGGACATGAATTTTTGTGTTTCTCCCTGGTTTTTTCCTGTCACGTACTTGGCGTATCAGGCTTGGTATCTCTCCACTGTTTGAATTATTGGTATTAGACAGTATAGAGTGCTGGGTAATCATATATTTACACAGTTATAAACCATTGAGTAATCTAAAACTTGTATAACAGCCTCTGTACCAAGTCAGGAACCAAAAATAATGGCCTCATGTTGGCTAACTTCTTTCCAAAAGTTATTAGGTCATGAAAATGAAAAATAACGCAGATTTTTTATTTATTTATTTATTTATTTATTTATTTTTAACAAATGAGTCAACATAGCCAAAGCTGGTGTTTTTTCTAAAGCCCTGCCTTACAGAAACTTTCTCAGGTGGGATCCTAAGAGTAATTTTTCCATTCTCCATTTTTTTTTGTCCTTCTGCAGTTGGCCTTGGAGGACCCAGTGCACAGCGTTTCTCTCCAGCAGTTTGTGTATGAAAAGCTGAAGGCGCAGCAGGCCCTGATGGGGGACCAGGGCTTTGGGGTCCTGATGGAAACTGTGGACACGGAGCTCGTCAGGCAGCTCCAGGAATTCCTCCAAGGCCTCTAAATCACATCTTAAGTCCTTCACTACCTTACAGAAACATCCTTGCCTAATGCTACCCTCTACCCCAATTTTTGAAAATGTACTGGAAAGGCTAACAATCTGCCTGACATGTGGACTCCTAATTCAAACCTCCCCAACCTCTGCCCATGCTATGCCTTATCTATATTCAAAACCTAGCTTTGTTGACTGTCCTGAGCTAACAACCCATGTTCTCTATTATAATCTTATTTCATGTCCTTCCCTTTTTATAAAGACTGAGTTTATGTGGGTCAGAGTATCTTCACGTTTTTAAAACACCCACATGAGAACATCAGCGCACTAGAGCTTCCACTCAATACTTAATTTTTTTTAATTTTATTTTTTCACTTTTTTGTGGTTTTTGTGTGAAATGGGTAGAAAATTGAAGAAATTGTATTCATGTTGGGAGGGTTGGGGAGTATGAAGAAAAAAATTGTCTCCAGTGCCAGAGCAGGAGCCTCGGACTATTTTCTATGGAAAAACATACAGATTGTAGCAGAAACGGGGATAAACCAAATCTGAAGGACCTGAAGCAGTGTTTACAGAGTCTATTCTTAGAAGAGAAAAGAAGAAATGTAATTTTGTATGTATGTAAAGTATGGATGATATTCTGCCTGACATTATTTGTAGTTTGTTTTTATCTCATGTTAATTTTGCTTTAATTTTTTTTTTTTATTATAATTTTGTCATAACCTGAGGTCAAGCTGAAGTAACTACTGAGAGCGTGTTTTGGGGTGTTTTTGTATGGTGATTTAGAATTGTGTTTGTTTTGTTTTGTTTTTTGATTGCAAAATGGGAGATTTTTCAATGGTTGAGTGCTGAACCATGTTTATACATACATACCGCTGCTAATTGATGGTGTGTCGGAGCACTTTAATAACCAAAACTGTCACACGTTCTCAATTCTTTTCACATCAGTATACATAACCACGGTAGTAGAAGGCCTCAGAGTAGTACGACAGGATTGTGCAAACAAGGCTGAAGTTGCATTAAGACTTTTATCTTTATTTGCTGCCATTTATCACATCTCCATGTTGTCTTGGACACACACAAAAAAACTTATTGCAAATGTGGCATGGTGTTAGGCTTCGTCATCGCAATTTAATTTGGAAGATTTTAATTAATTTTTGCCTATGTGGCTGCTGTCAAGTGGCATTCTGAGCCACTGAAAAGCATCAAAATGGAAAGTCTCCTGCCACCCTTTTTGTTCCTCAGTAGGCCTATAGTTAGTAACATTTTGATATATTTGAGAGGAGTAATTTTTTTGTGTTCTATCTTAAAATGATTAGTAATTAGGAAGTTTGACGAACTAATTTTATGAAGAAAAGTTATAAATTACTGCATATTGACACTTAAGTATTTAATAGTTGCATTTTTACACACACAATATGTTGCAGTTTGAGAGTCATTACATAAAAAGTTTGTGTGTGTGTGTTGTTTTTTTTTTAATGGTTTAATACAGTTTTCTTCCATCCTGGTGTGTTTTAGCCTCATTGGGAAAGTGATGACCCTGACACTAGCTCCTTTGACACTGTGATAAGAGTTGAGTAGCAGTCAGAATTACAGCCTTATGCTTTCAGCCTTATATACATGTGAAACACCTTTTTTTGCTATTATGTACTACTTAACTAGTTTAACAGTATAAGATTTCTTCACTTGTCAAGTGTTGATGGACATCATGAAGTTTGCTTTGAGCACCACAAAGTAGAGCGATATTTTCGGGTTATAGCTATTGGTTATGTTTTCATGGGGAAAATACTTATTGCTTTTTCCAAAGCCTTCAATAAAATGCAGTAATCAGCCAAAATAGTTGCCTTTGTATTTCCATTGCTGATTTTGTGTAACTGAAAAACATAGTCCCTATTGAGTTCTTGACATGCTTCTTCTTTTTATATAGTCTTATTCTATTAAGTGTATTTTTCCAGCAGATCAGACATAATTGTCCTGCAGATAGTATGACGGACTTGAAGTTACCCTTAATCCTGCAACATCAAGGAGTTAAACACTGATTGCAGTGGAAAGGAGGAGTGGGAGAGCCTCAGGATACTGAGAGAACTGTGATTGTAAGCATAAGGTTTAGATGCATCCTCTCTTGGGAGTGCAGCATACCTGATGTGCAAGCTCTAGTCAGTTTGGGAGACAGATTTAAAAAAGAGGAAGCTGTCAGTTAGAAAAATAGGGCAATAACTACGGAGAAGTGCAGGGAAATGAACTGACAATTAGTGGGGAATAGGACTAGATTTTACGGCCATGATTGTGGATCTTCTGATTTGAGCAATAACAAAGATGCCAGACTAAGTGTAAATATGAACTTTTGATGGTTTGACAGCAGGAGTTAAAGTGATGACCAAGATTACGACTAATACTGAGAAGACCATGCATTTTAGTACCTAATGTTTTCCAGTGTCAAGACATTTCTATTTAAATCATAAATTTCAACCTCACTATAATCATCAAAGTCATTAGAAAATCTTCCAGAATTACATGCTTATTAGACACACTAAGTTTGATTGGTCTCCACACTGTAAGGCTCTGTTTGGGGTTTATTTTTAGAGGTAGATGGAGACGTCAATTATGAACCTGTTTCCAAAAAAGGTGGGATGGGGAGAGCAAAAGACTGAGACAAAGTTGTAATGCTTAAAAACAAACACATGGTTGAAAAGTTTCAGGTAACTGGGTAAACTGGCAACAGGCCAGCAATATGAATGTAAAAAGAGATGAGATTTCTTCATCTACTGTATGTAAAATCCTTCCAAGGGACATTTAGCAAAATAAACAATGGCTTGTGATCTTCAAGCTCCTTTTATACACAAATGCCATTATTTCAGTGCATCAGATGAGCTTGAGCCCATTTATTTAGTTTTTTTTAAACCTCTTTTCATGCTAGAGGTTTAGGTTTCATTTGTGGAAGCAGCAACACATTAAGGGCTTGGAGATCACAGCCATTTATTACTGGTTTGGCCCTGGAGGACCCGGTGTGTATTCTTTACCCTAAATTCTTTGTAACTTCATGCTGAAAGTATTTAGAAAGAAATACTAATTTGTCCACGCTGTCTCCATTTTTACTTAAAAAAATGGCAGCTTCACTGAAATGACTGGCATTTTTTTGTTTTTGTTTTTTTTAAATACCCAGTCACATTTGGTAATCTGCCAGTTAACCTAATTAGTTGTGAGATATTCCACTATTACACAAGTTCTCCTGTCTTTTGTTGCCTTTTGTAGCATATTGGTGCCATCGAATTCAACATTTGATGTGCTGTCTTTCTACTCTTCCATCTGTATAAAGGGTTTGAATTATTTGAAAATCTCTGTACTCTATTTTTATTTGCATTTAGCACAGTGCCACAGCCATTTTCTTTTTTTTGGGGGGGGGGGGGTTCGTGCTAAAAGCCAGCAGTGGCAGGTATTGGCCCATTTGTCTTAATTAATGGAGAATAAATGTACTTCTACCTACTGAGTCACTTGAGTGGCTTATAGAGTGCAGAAGGGGTGATTAAGGACTCTGCCACCGATCTCTCACTTCCCACCCTGCCTTTCCTTCCTTGCCAGGACTATTAATCCAAGGGACTTGCCCATTCATCTTTCTTCTCCCTCTCTCTTTCATCCTATTGCTACCAGTGTAGTTCTGTAGAGGCAGATGGACAGGTAGACTATCTGCAAAGCATTTGGTTAATTATCCTATGGTATGCACTGACAGGAGAGCAGGAGGATTAACTAATCAATAATTTGCATTCTTCATTGGATTAGCTTCCCACTTCAAAGATTATCATTACACAGCAGCATGTTCACTCTCTAAAACTTTAGGTAATTGCTAATTTTCTCATTTAAGCCTCCTGAATTTATGTACATTTATCATTTCATTACCCAGGGTCATTTAAATATTCTTTTTTTTTTTTTCAGTATGTGGGAAAGAAACATACAATATCAAACGCAAAATAAATGTAAAAACTGATTAATCCGCACAGTAAAATTTGATGCTTCATTTTATTTATTTATATATTAGTTTTGTTTTAGAATTTCTCTTTCAAAGAGTGTGATGTTGGCACTGCACAGTTCCAGCATTTAGCCTACAAAAACGTGGACCTTGAAAGCTTTTTCAAAAAGAGTAAACAAAAATACTTTTTTGAGGATTTAAATATTTGCAAAAAAAATTTTTTTTTTCCTTGCTAAAACTCCTGTAAATGGTAACTAAGTCACAGCAAGCAAACATTTACCTTGATTCATAATGAGTGAGGGGCAGGGCTGGCACAAGCCATATTGTACACATGACAACTCTGCATCACCTCAAAAAAAGAGGTTTAGTATTTCAAATATAATAACCACATTATGCGTTCTTCCCAAACTGCTGGAAAATTGAAACACACCAGACATTAAAAATTTTCTTTTATTCACTACAGAACCTTTAAATCCTGTTTGTTATTTCACATTTACAGGCAAGTTGCTCTCTTTACCTGTTCATGACTAGTTCACACACATTAGCAGGGTATATGAGCAAAAAATATTTGCTTAAAGCGTACTTTGAATATGTCCTTCTTTTGCTATGCCTCAACAGCTACCTGATTGTGTCATTTTGATTGTGTGCGGGCTTTGTAGAAGAAAAGTATCAGTGACAGCGTGTGGGTGAGTGCCTGTCTATGTATTGATTCTGATTAGAAGTGGCGGTTCTTGTCTGCCTGTGGAAGCCTGTAATTAAAACCTGAAGTTCTTGGCATGTGTGATCATTTTGCGGCCATACCACCGCGTGTCTTTCAAGTAGGCGTATGAGTACTCCTCGTATTGATGACTCAGTGTCCTTGTGCGTTCTTGTGTGTACATCCGTGTGTGCACAAAAACCTGCTTGTGTTACAGGAATATGAAAAGTTTGCTGATTGAAGTGTCACTTTGGTCCACTGATTAATGAGCTTTATAGGTAAGTGTGACAGTTGTATGGAACCGACCAATCAAGCGACAAAAGCTGTGAAACTGCTTAACCCATTTCAACTCTATTCAGAGAGCACTGACATGATACCAATTACTTCATGTTATGTAGAAATAGCACCAGGTGGGGAGTGTGTAAATAGCTTAGACATGACTCTAATACCACATTAGTCACAGTAATCATAGACAAAAATGCCAGTGTGTATCCTGACTAAATTTGTTTTGATAAAATGATACCTTCATTAATATATGAGTTGATGGAAATCTATCTTTGAAGTGGTGGTTGTATCAAAGAATTAATTTGAAAACAGCACTTTGGATTTTTAAAGCAAAGCAAAAATAATTCATCAAGCCCTTCTTTGATGCAGTTGAGGTGCCAGAGTTTGAAGTAATTTTATAATTTTCATTGTATTTTGTTTTTTATTTCAGTTTGGTAGGTTATTTTGATTACGAATATTGAGGGTTTTTTTCTAATTTAAATTTAGTTTTTATTGTTTAAAAACTTTTAGTTTAGATTATTACTAGTTTTTTTTTTTTTAATCATTTTCTCTTTGTGGATTTAGATCTGAATTCAGTAAGCTATGAGCAGATTATTCACAAGCTATCTGGATGATTTCCAACCCTTAGACACCATAAACCATAAAATTAAAAAAAGGTAGAGTTCAGTGAGAGAATTTAATCAGTGTCATTTCCTCAAAATTAAACTGATGTCTGCTATCCCGATTTAATCTAATATTGTCCACGAACACCACAGCCTGCTCTGCACCAGTCCAACATCGTGCATTGCCGTAAAATCTCAGTGTCTCACGTTACTATGTTTTTCTCTCCCTGGCAAATTCAGCAGTTGTCTTCTATCAGTTCATTAGCTAGCAGATCATTTTGGCAACAAACTGCCCAGAAATATTTTTGTGTGTTTGGTGATATTTGTTGAACTGCTTGAAAAGTTGCATTTCATGCCCACTCTTCTTCTGTAGCGCTTCCTAGATTCAACCACAATGTTATTTAAACCATAAAGGCATCACAGGGATGAGAAGGAAAAAAAAGAAATGTGCAGAAGATGTAAGCAGCTGTGGAATGTCATTATTTCCTTATTACTGAGCAAGTATCTCCATGCCATCACTGGAAGCAATGCCTGGCTGTGAAAAATGAGCTCATTCAACAGTAATATGCATTAACTTTCCTATCAGATTTAATTACTCATTAATTGAAGGTGCCAAGATGCTGTTCCGGATTGCTCAGTCTCACTGTAACCCCTGGTCAGGGGCAAGAGGTTCAAAATATATATTACCATACAAACGCAACACTTTTTGAAGGCAGCTGACTCCCAATATGGAGTCATCCCAGTTTCAGTAAACATGTGCAGCAAAGCGGTGTCATGCTTATTATTTTTCCTTCCTAAAGACTTGTTCTTTTTTCGTTAAATTTCATTTAACTCAGTGTTTCTGTCTTCCTGTTTTCAGATTAAGTAAACTGCAATGCAAGGCTGTGACATTTAAGAGGTTTGTGGCAACCATTTGACACTCATGCAAAGAGTGCATGTCTTCTTAGATCATCGTTACAAGTAAAAATAGGCTTTCACAACTTGCTAGTCATCAGCAGTATGCCAGCATAATACAAATAAATATTTAATGAAAGCTGAAAATAGAAGACAAAATGTCACAGGAATTCTGTCAAAGAACAGAGACAGGAACGCAGGAAATGGAGATGTTCTACTTCACGCCTCAGAGTATCACAGTACATTTTACGCTGCAGGCTGTAAGAAGTGCAGCCAACGCTAAACCCACAGGTGGGGACTCCAGTAATAATGCAGTCTTGTTTTCATCTTTTGCCTCCCTCCTGCTCATATAGAATAGAGTAGTAGTTGTAGTGCAGTCATATTACTGCCACACTTTCTCCCTCTTATCAGCACATTGTCAGTTATCTCAGGATATGACTCAAGACTTTTTGCCTTGGGCTGGATATCAGCCCTCAGTACCTTATGAGAATCAAGTAAAACATTTCTTTAGCAACTACAAAAAACCAACTCAAATATTAAAAGGAACTTACACTTACTTGCAGAAATCTCGGTCTTTTTTTTCTGCTTATCATATACTGACATACAAAATATATTGACTATTTAACAGTGCATTCATTTAACAAACAGGGACCTCAGTAGCATGTAGAAGAACCATACACAGCCACAACAGCCTGGGACCTCCTCCACATGCTGGTCACCAGCTGGGTCACACACTGCTATCCCATTCTTCAACCAGTATTTGCCACAAGTCAGCCAGTGTGGTTGTGTTGGTCGCTCTGGCACAAACAGCACGCCCAAGCTGATCCCACAAGTCTTCAGTGGGGTTGAGGTCAGGACTGCAGGCAGGACATCCCATCCTCTCCACTTCCAAATTCTGGAGGTAGTCTCTGATAAACCCTGTTCAGTGGGGACAAGCGTTGTCATATTGGAGGATAGAGTTTGGTCACAGAGTGTGGAGAAATGTGAATCTCATCTCGATATCTCTCCGCACCTGGGGTACCAGAAACTCAAAACAAAAGTCCACAGCAGAATAAGCTGTTTGGCATTGGCAAACATAAACAGGCTTTCCAACAGTATAAGATTTATTGCCAAAAACGAAATAATCCACCAAACAAAAAGTTCCTTACTTTTTGTGCTAAGTTTATATCAGGAAATGTATACTAGTGTTTGTTTAGGCAAAGTTATTTGAAAAAATATTATAATGCAATCGAAAGCATTTGGATTGCATTATTCAGTGTGGCACTGAGAAGTGCTAGTGATGTCTAATGGTTTCTTTTTATTATTATTCATTTAATTTACAATCCTGTGGGCTGAAATGGATTTGGATCCATATGTTAATGTTTTCCTTCTACTGAAAATAAGTGATACATGGAACTGACCACTGTATTGATCATCTGTAAAGTCTGGGGGTTCTTGTGACCTATGGGATTCCTTATTTTCCATATGTCTGCTGATGCATTTATACTGCTGTGTCCCTGAGCAGAAACCAATCATCTGTCCCTTTGTTCGAGAGCACAGTATTAGTAGGCTACTTTCTTTCGAATTGAGTTGCTTAATTTATGTGTTGTTTTGTTTTGTTTTGTTTTTCCCGACTTAGGTATTGACAAAGTAATCAGTCGTAACAAGTCTTCATGGTATCAGCTGACATTAAAAGTAAAAAAAAAAAACACACTACTTAAGCTCGCAAGAAAATGAGGAAAGGTAATGATATGAAAATGTTTTCAGTCAAGGTTTCTGGATGGAAGTAATCCATTTTCAGCTGTGAACAAAAAGACTGATGTCAAGCAACATTTTAGTTTGAGTCAAACACCCAGGGCACAGTGATAACAAACTAGCTTTTTCCTCACTGTATTAAAGAGTAATTTCATTTAGAAAATGCAAAAAGCAGCATGACTTTTTTGACCCATTTCTTGTAAAATGCATATGTAATACTGTGCAAATGTTTTGACAATGTGTAAATTTTTATTCACCACACAACACCAGGTGAGCCTTTTTGCAGCATAATGAGCCCAAACATACAGTAAGAGTCATTAAGACAACAATGAGGACAATGATTTCCCCACAACAGATTTGTGGTGTTATATGTGGAGCAAAGCCAAAAACATGTCATGACTATAAGACAGGTGTCAAATGTGCTTGTCCAAAATGGCTTAAAATCAGTGAGCTGAAGCTGAATAGGGGAAGAGCTTTAGATGCAATCAAAAAGAAACTTCTTCATACAAACAACCTAAAGAGCATTTAGTAGTAAAAGCAGACACCACAGCTGACACTCCAAATTAGATACTGTGACCATCATCCTCCACTCGAAAGGGTTAACTCGTGAAAAAACTGAATGGATGAGTGCTCCCCTCAAGCAGAAATTTATTTAAGTTCATTTTCCCCACAAATAGATGTTTCAGGCTGTCAGTGTTATTGTGTTATCCTTGAAAAGATAGCGTAAACGGATGGAATTGTGAAAGTGAAATAATCCTAAAGTAATCCCCTGAAATGTCTGGAAAGGAATCATTGATAAGTGGTAGCCATAAAGGAAAGTAGATAAGGCCTGTATCTGAAAAGACAGTCCCTTATCAGTGGTATTATTAACTAAAATGTCCTCTTATCAGTTATTCACTGTTTAATGGCACTCAGAGCAAGGTGAATAAAGTAAGAAAAGGCACACAGAAGGCAGAGCAGTATTGTTCTTGGGAACACAGAAGGATTGCGTTTGTGTATAAGTCTATTAAGCATTTTCATTGGAGGGTATTCACAGACTGAGTGGCTATTAGAAAAAAAAGCACTTAAATTAGCAGAGCATAATCACAGAGAAAAAAAAATGATAGAGAATCATATTCCCATGTGAGGAAGTTGTTGTGACCCCACCCCCTACCCCCACCCCCGTGTTGAGCCTGTTCAGCTCCAGCTGTGCACGACACAAGTGGAGCCAAGCGCAGCAGCAAACCAGTTGTATGTGATGTAATCTCAGATATTGTGACAATACTGTCCACACGAAGAAAATACACTTCCAGTGTAAGAGACATGTCTGGGAATTGTCACAAATGGAGGTATATAAAAAGAAAAGCAAGGATACCTGTCACTGAATACATTCTTCATCATGCCTTCTTTATCACATTTAATTTCACAAGCATGTTTTATTATATTTACTGTAAGAGAAAAATCATCGCAAAATCTGTGTCTGTACAGGCTTCTGTTTGATGGCAGCAGAATTCCCTGTCCATGTTTACAACAACAAGGAAATTTCCCTCGAGAATGTGGTGATATGCAGGTCTTTGTGGCACAAAGTTTCTGAGTCATCTTACACAGCGTGGTAAATTAGAGGTGAATCTTCACACAAATTTTACTTTGTAAGCTAGCACAAAATCTTTCTGTTGTGTCTTTGAACTGGACTGAATAATTACTCTTAAGTCTTTGTATTAGAGTGACCACCCCTTGGAGAAAATCAGAGGATACAGAGGAGAGTTTTCTTCTGTCACTGCAGCTGCTCCTGGGTGACTTTACTTCTATAGTTCTATATCTCAGCCAGAGTAGTTTTTATAGTTAAAATTTAATCTGTGGCTTTAGTCTCTACTGTACACGGGTCACATTGATGGCAATTAGCTAAATGACATCTGCTCAAACAGGAGTTAAAATTGTCATTGGCTAATTTCACATCTAATGGGTTGCAAGCTTAACTGTGACATGGCAGCCACAATGTCTGTGAGCTTTTGTTTGATATGGCTCCCCATAGTCGTGCTGACAGCCTCTTGACAGATGTTTGACAGAGTGGTTTCAGGTTCACCGAAGTACCTGTAAGTGGAGTGCGTGATCAGAGAGTGAAATAAGTGGGGTGTGCAATCACCATCTCACATGCACACGCACAAACACATGCTTACCACGTCCTCCTGTTTTTATCAGACTCTACCTTCAACCCTTCTATTCTTACTCATTCTCTGTCTCTCTCTACTGGTGGCTGATTAATATTGGATGGCAAATCTGTCATTATGTTTCTTACCAGGGAAAGAGATTACAAGGTTGCATATATGAATATTATGCAAGCATTTCCAGCTAAAGGTATACAATCCTGGATCAAAACGATGTTAATAATATGGTACAACTTCAAAAACGAGCGTGTTCGCAGTTGTGCAGCACCTCACATTGTCACCTTTTTAATATCATAACATGGAAACATTGCGGCTTTCTCCTCAGTATAGTGAACATCACTCTAAAAACTCTTGGCTGCCTCTAGCTCCCACACATCAGTTGTAGTGTATCCACAACAGGGAGGAATCTCAACAAGAGATTTATGGGTGCCCTGGAGGTTCAGACGCCTTGTTGGATTACCTGATTGCCTGTGGTTTCAATTTCGCATTATAGGAGATTTACAAGGATTTGATCTGTGAAAGCATTTGCTTATGATATTATTGCTCTGTATGCTGTCTGATGCAGTGGTTGGACAATGAAACTGAAACACCTGTCATTTTAGTGTGGGAGGTTTCATGGCTAAATTGGACCAGCCTGGTGGCCAATCTTTATTAATTGCACATTGCACCAGTAAGAGCAGAGTGTGAAGGTTCAATTAGCAGGGTAAGAGCACAGTTTTGCTCAAAATATTGCAATGCACACAACATTATGGGTGACATACCAGAGTTCAAAAGAGGACAAATTGTTGCATGTGTAGGACCCCTTTTGCCTCCAGAACTGCTGTAATTCTTTGTGGCATAGATTCAACAAGGTGCTGGAAACATTCCTCAGATAATTTGGTCCATATTCACATAATAGCGCCACACAGTTGCTGCAGATTGCCAGATTTTGACCCTACCATCCAAATTTTGCAGCAGAAATCAAGACTCATTTGACCAGACAATGTTTTCCAATCTTCTGTTGTCTAATTTTGGTGAACCTGTGCAAATTGCAGTTTCAGTTTCCTGCTATTAGCAGATAAGGGTTTTACCCCCCAAAAAAACTGCTGCTCACTGGATATTTCTTCTTTTTCAGACCATTCCGTGTAAACCCCAGAGATCGTTGTGTGGAAAAACCCTAGTAGATCAGCAGTTTCTGAAATACTCCGACCAGCCCATCTGGCAACAACAACCATCCCACTTTCAAAGTCACTTAAAACTTCCTTGCACAGTTTGAACTTTAGAAAGTCATCTTGACCACATCTACATGCCTAAATCCATTAAGCTGCTGCCATATGATTAGCTGAATAGATATTTGAGTTGATGAGCACTTAAATAGGTGTACCTAACATCCATCCTATCCATCCTATCCTATCCTATCCTATCCTATCCTATCCATCTATCTATCTATCTATCTATCTATCTATCTATCTATCTATCTATCTATCTATCTATCTATCTATCTATCTATCTATCTATCTATCTATCTATCTATCTATCTGTCTGTCTGTCTGTCTGTCTGTCTGTCTGTCTGTCTGTCTGTCTGTCTGTCTGTCTGTCTGTCTGTCTGTCTGTCTGTCTGTCTGTCTGTCTGTCAGTCAGTCAGTCAGTCAGTCAGTCAGTCAGTCAGTCAGTCAGTCAGTCAGTCAGTCAGTCAGTCAGTCAGTCAGTCAGTCAGTCAGTCCGTCCGTCCGCCCGTCCGTCCGTCCGAATTGTCAAGGAACCATCTAGTTTATTATAGAAAATATGTATGTATGTTTTATGCTATATATATAAATTATTTCTATAACTATCAGCAATGATTTGAGTTGACAATCTTCGCACTGCAAAAGCCTGTTATCTTTGGAGATGCATGCAGATCTGTTGGCCAAAAAATTGCGTGTTTAATATACTTTGCAATGTGTTGAGAAAATAGGAGAAAACATAGAATATAATCAGCTGCTATTTTCATTTTATCCTGGAGAGACCTTTTTTTCTGGAACTATATCTCAGATTTACAATGTAGGCTGCTATGACTGCATCCTCCTAAACTTGCACTTTTAAAGTGCTTGTAAAATGAAATATAGTTATTTTGTCAAAATAGAAAGGCCTTATAGGAGATCACACTTGCAATGAACAGTAGTTTTCAACATCTGCTATATTGTAAATGATCTAAGAAAACTGTTCTTACACTGTCCTCTGTCAACATTAAATCTGCTTCTGCTTGCTTCTACTTAACAGTCTTTTAGGATATGCATGTGCATGCTTTTCCACATGTTGAATACTGATATTGTGGTTCTTCTGTTCTTCCCACTTCTCTCTGGCATTCATTTGCCCTTCTTTTCATTGTCTTTCCTCCTATCCCTCTGTGCCTTTATTTTCAAGCCTTTTGTTAGCAGAATTGTTAACTCAGCGCACATCTGCTGGCCACCCACCTGCTACAAAACTCTGTGTGACATGTCTGGGGAATTACTGCAGGGGAGTTTGTTGCAGAGAGCTGTTGCGGAGACTACAATGAAGTGACCTTTAAGCTTATATGCTGCTCAATTAGCAGCAATAAGACCTTTCTCTGATTACATTCTCTGTAAAAGAATTCATCATCACACCTTAAACTCTCTCCTTCCATCTCTTCTTCTACTAATGATAAGTAGGGGAAAAAACATCAAAATGGTTTGACTGTGTTCTACCAAGTGAGGTTAGAAGGCAAAGAAAATTGTAAGTAGGGAGTTCATTGACAGTCATCTGTGATTCTGTGGTAAGATGCAAGCAGAGGAAGGAGAAGGAGGGCTGAGATAAGAGGAAAGGCAATCTCAGAAGTGAATACATTAAAAGCTGAAGTACTCTGATGAAAGTTGTCAGAAGCTATGAAATACATAACAATGAACAGCTCTGCAGCTGCAGCTTTTTGTTCTACTTATCATAACAGATTCATATACAAAAGCAAGGTGACTGTTAATGGTGTTATTTGCAGCAGAGTTTATGTGAAGCATCTTTTTTGAGCGACAAAAGCATGTATTCCTGCTGAGTGATTCCTATAATTTCGGTGATGTGTAGTTGACCCTCTGCTGCAATTTTGAGTGAACTGAACATATTTTGCTAGTTACAAAAATCTAAAACTGCTTTTTGTTGTATGAATGCATGCAGGCTCACCAGAATAGAGGCACTATGTCCACGGCACTGTTGTACATCTTTTAGTGATACAAGAAGCTACGTGAAAGATGCAGAAGTATTCTGGACTGCTAAATACATGAACACATTCACATACCCCCCATAACCCCCCCCCCACACACACACACACATCTTTCACTCAGGCACACATAATCCCCTGCATCAGTGTTTTCCTTTAAAACTTAGATAAACACTCATGCATGGTGGAAGGTTAACAGCAGTTGGTCTTTCTTGGGCAGCATGAGGTCAAATCAGCTTTAGGGGATTTAAGGAGACAATCGCCAACTAAGCCTTTGAGGAAAAACAACACTTCAGTTCACAGACATGCATGAACCGCTTTCCAATCATTCCTTGACTCCTTTTGTGTGTAGTTTGTTTACCTCTACCTCTACCTCCTTCCAGAGTGTATTTGCTTAAATGGAGATGGAAGCATGTCTCATTTTCAGTTAATTAAAACTCTATTTAGAACAGCTGATCACAGGTGTGGTGGCTACCTTGTGTGTGTGTGTGTGTGTGTGTATATATGTGTATATATATATATATATACACAGTATATATATATATATATACACACAGTATATATATATATATATATATATATATATATATATATATATATATATATATATACATACATACATACAGTATATACACACACACACACACACACACACATATATATATATATATATATACTGTGTGTATATATATATATATATATATATATATATATATGTAGTAGATCGGTTAATTGCCCCAGGTATGTTGATGCTTTTGATGCTTTCAGGCAGTCTAAACCTTCTGTGAAGATTGCCATTGATAGTAAACTTGCTCTTTTAAGGTAGTAGGTGTCAAGGACAGGTGAAATTTCCCATCCTCGGGCTTCACATGAGTGGAAATATCTATTTCTAACCATCATACTTTATATTAGATACACCTATACAGAACCATATCCACATACAGACACACACACAGAGGACACAAATACACTCATGTCGCACACCTGGGATTTCTAACATGGTGATACAATGGTCAAACTGGCACAGCATGTAGGTTGAACCAGCAAGCTGTACTGTGATTAGTAGGTCGATGCCATACTGGAGCAAGTGATTTGACATTGAGAGCTGTAGGCCACTGTACACACCAAATGTGAATCACACTGTCAGCTTAAAATCCCCCTTAGCTTTCCCCTGAAGAAATTACACAAAGATCAGGCAGACAGGGGCACAGTGACAGGGCCTGTAACTCTTATATGAAATACAGTACTATGAATCCACTACATTTTCATTGCCAAGGTGTGAGATTACATGGATTTGTTCTGTTCTTATGTCAGTTTGACATGTTTGGTTCATGCACTTGCACACTGCCACAGACTAAAGTTTTATTATTTATTTCTGAATCGTGCAGTTTTTCCAAAAACATTTTTTTTCCAGATTTGTGTTTATCTCAAGTAATTCCTTTCTTTGTTAATACATACAATAGAGACTATCTGTGTACTTTCACATGCATACAGTATACGGACTAGATTTTAGTTTATATTCACTGTGTGTGATCAGATGCTGTAGGGTGTATTCTGACATTATTTCATAGTGCACAAAACAGCAAAACAACAATAATCAGGACTGGGAGGAGAAATTATACACACATCATCAAGGGATTTGAGATGAATCAGTGGTTAATATTAGCTGGACTGGTATTGTCTGCTGTCCTCTAGATGCATTATTTCTCCCCTGGGATTTTCCTGTGACAGTAATCCTGTATTCTATTTGAGGATACAGACAAAATTGCTAGAATGACGGTTTCAGACTATCCACAGGCACTCTCATGTCATGTCATGTCATGTCATGTCATGTCATGTCATGTCATGTCATGTCATGTCATGTCATGTCATGTCATGTCATGTCATGTCATGTGACCTGACCTGACCTGACCTGACCTGACCTGACTTGACCTGACTCCACAGGTGGAATAATTTTATATAAATTATGTTGTTTCTTATATAAAGTCATGCGCAAACGTTTATTGCCAAAGAACATTACTAATTCTTCTTTAAACTTTGTTGTCTTTGTAACTGCAGGGTAGTGTTTCCTCTGAACTGTACACCTTGCTGATTTTAAAAATTTAGTCTAGCAACCTTAGGCAATGGATGCTTACCAGAACAACGAAACTTTCATTCTCCCCAGTCACCTTTTCCAGTTCATCTGGAGAAACACTGAAGGGTTCCCAGGCCAGCTGAGAAATATAATCTCTCCAGTGTTTCTCCTGTCAGTAGTACATATGTGGAACATTGCATCCAGGATGCATCCTTGTCAGATGCCCAGATGCTCTACTGGCTCCTGTCAGTGTGGAAAAATAGCTGCTTTGAGTCCCTCCTGAATGACTGAACTCCTAACCCTATCACTAAAGGAGAATCCAACCATCCTTTTAAGGAAGCTCATTTCTACCACTTGTATCCGTGATCTCATTCTTTTGGTCACTACCCAAAGCTTATGATCATAGGTGAGGGTAGGGACATAGTCTGACTAGTACAGGGTCTGCAGATGTAGTCTCGGTGTGTCTGTCACTCTCCTTTCCCCCTCTTCACTTATTCATGAACAAGACCCTAAGATATTTGAACTCCTCCCCTTGGGTGGCAACTCATCAATGACCTGGAGTTGGCACTCCACCTTTTTTTGAGAATCATGGCCTCAGACTTGGAGGTGCTAATTTCCACTGCTTCACACTCAGCTGGGAACCACTCCAGTGAGAGCTGAAGGCCATTACCTGATGAAGCCAACAAAAGATCATCTGCAAAAAGCAGAAATGAGATCCTGAGACTACCAAAGTCGAAGCATTCCACCACCCCGAGATCACTAGGACACACAAACCCTTCCACCATAGGTGGTGATTCACAGAGAGACCTTTGAATTTAAGCAGCTGAAAAATGCTTCCTACATGAACATGGCTAGGGGACCTCTGTTTACATATTAACATCTTTTGAATTACCCCAGTGGAAACCTGGTGTTATCTTTTCAAAACTCACTTCACCTGCCAATGCTCAAGCATATCAGCAGGGCGTTATTTTCTATGCTGCTCTTGATGATAAACCCAAATTACATTTTAGTTTATTTTTTGAAAGGAATTATGCTCTTTAATAACACCAACAACCCATATCTACTTTGGTAACATGTATGTAAACCTTATAGTTGTAAGATTATTTTGAGCTCAAAGTCTTCAAAAGATTGGGCCTCTGTGGCAAACGCCTTGTTTTACTCAAAAAGTCCTTGTCCAGATGGAATCTCTTTCCCTTTACAGTAAATCACTACTTCTAGGACAAAAAAAACAGCCATTAATTATCCTTTTAGGGCTATCATATCATCTGATGCCACTGTCTGGAATGTGCATATGCTCAGAGTCCTGTAGTCTTTTACTGTAAGGAAGAACAATGCAAATTTAATTTCAAATAAGCAGATCGATATTAACTTCGAGCTGATCTTCCATGAGTGTAGATCAACATCTTGCTTTAGTAAAGCGGAGATTAATGTAGCCTTGAGCAACATTAAGGGTATACTGCATCAAAGTGTGAAGACTGAGAGAAGAGGACCAGTTAACTTATATTTACATCTTCACTCAATTTGAAGTGGCCACCAGAGGAACACATGGTCATCTAATCATCTTGACATTCACCATGATTGATGGTAATGGAGACGCTAGCCCTATCACAGTTCTTATGATATTAACATGTACTGCAGCTGAGGTATGAGCCCCTCTGATTTCCCCAAGCACACACACCTTGAGCTGAACCTCCCCTTGATTGCTGAGAGAATAGTGTTGTTGTCAAAGGAGAATCATGCGGGGGGGTTTTTTTTTCTTCAACTGAAAAACCACACACCTCAGGCTGACCTTCGCCGAGGGCATAAAGCATCCTTCCTTCCTGAAGTGATCGAAGAGTTTGTTCACAATCAATCTGGTTAGATGCAATTCCACTCCTCACTGTATGTAACTGCTGATTGATAGATGGTGGCAAACAGCTGTAAATCACAGGAAATGCTCCATCACCTACAGACCAAATGCTTCTTTTTTTTGTAGTTATGCTTGTATGGCTCTGCGCTACTCCTAGAATGATTAAGTGTTGTGTTACTTCCTTCTGTCAAATAGCACGCTATTCTGGTCAAAAGATTATGGCAAACAAATGATGTTTGTGAATGTATGCAGCACTGATGGCAAATATGATGATAACGAAGGCAGTTCCCCCAGTTTGCAAGCTCGATGTTTTCCTGAATTTTGCAGGGCTACATGGCAATAGACAGCTTCAGGAACTTTCTAGATAAACATGCTAACAATGCTCATCCATCTACTGGTGTAGGGAACCTGCAGCTGTTTATTATCTGTGATGTATGATACCTATCTGATGCACTCTTCATACCTAATGTGTCTGTATGTGTACAAGAAATTGATGTTTTCAGGTTTGTGGGTTCTAGCTTAAGTAGTCCCTCTCACAAACATACAGACACTTACGAATGCACAGACTTACACAGGCACCCATATTCATAAAAACTGTATGTATGTTTTTAAAAAATCAGGTTTGAAAAAAGGAAAACACCCCAAATCCCACAATTTTTATCATTCATTAACAATTTTTATTAAAAAAAAAAAAGATCAGCATTTTAGCACCAGTAAACTCTGTGCCCCACCAGTGCCCCATAACACTCTAGCAGATGCAGAATGATCCTCATCTCATATTCACGTTTGTTTCCTCTAATGTGATTGCTTTTAATACAGACAACAGCATCTGTGTGTTTGTGTATCTGTGTGTGAGTGTGAATGAGCAATGACCTTTTAAGATACAGGCTGTAATGCCAACATTAACTTTAATATGCTTGCAGTGCCACTTATGTGTGCTTGTGCCTGTTTGGTAATTTTCTTGTGCAAACCAAACCCTCTCGAGCTAAGCTGAGGGAAGTCGTGCACCTGAGCATGTGCTTGTCGGGACAAGGCTTCTTACTGAAATCTGTATTTTTGTTTTGGCATAAAAATAGCTGTTCAGCAGCTGCAGTTTTGTAGCTTCAGATGATTAAAAAAAGATAGACTTGCGCTAAGTAGCAGAAACCTCTCTCTGTTTTGATTTTGATGTACTACAAAACATGGCATATTACACTGTGTCATTATTTAATTAATAAAAACTAAGATTAAATGCAGAAGCAGTGTGTTAAAAAATAAATACAACCCTCATCTTAGGCATTAGAAGGTAAGCAGCAGCTTAGTGCTGCTGATCAAATGTACTTGATTAACTGATCATAAGAAAATGAGTCCACGCTTATAAAAGCAGACGTTTTGGCAGTTTGCTTGCCTGGAGTGTTCAGGGATGTGTTACCACAATGCCAAGGAGGAATCAGCAATGATCTTAGAGAAGCAATTGTTAATGCCTATGAATCTGGGAAGGGCATTCCCAAACATCTGGAAGTCCATCATTCTACAATGGAAAAGCTTGTTCGCTGATTTAGCAATCTTCCCAGGAGTGGATGTCCCAGCAAATTCACCTCAAGGTCGGACCGTGAAATACTGAGAGAAACTGCAAAAAACCCAAGAGCTACATCTCAGACTCTACAGGCCTCAGCTGCCATGTTAAATGTCAAAGTTTATGACAGCACAATTAGAAAAAGGCTTGTTTGGGAGGGTTGCCAGGAGAAACCCTCTTCTCTCTAAAAATAACATGGCAGCACGGTTTAGGTGTGCAACATTGCATCTAAATAAACCAACAGGCCTCTAGAACGATGTCCTTTGGACAGATGAGACCAGCGCCACATTTGGCAAAAACCAATCACAGCATATCAGCATGAACACCTCACACCATTGTGTGTGATGATTTGGGCTTGTTTTGCAACCACAGGACCTGGGCACCCTGCAGTCACTGAGTTGATCATGGACTCCTCTGTATACCAAAGGATTCTAGAGTCAAAGTCGAGGTTAAAGCTTTGATAAAACTGGGTTATGGGACAGGAGAATGATCCCAAGTGTACCAGGAAATCTACAACAGAATGACTAAAACAATGAAAAACAAAAAAAATCCAGGTCTTACAACGGCCCAGTCAAAGTCTAAAATTGATTGAAATTCTGTGGCGAGACCTTAAGAGTGCAGCACATAAACGAATGCCCGCAAACCTCAATGAACAACACTGTGAAGAAGACTGGGTCAGAATTCCTCCATGGTCGTTCTACAAGGCTGTGTGTTTTTTGTTGACAGAAATTTGGTACACTGGGGGAAAACAAAAATGGTCATTTTCACCGTAAGTTTGTTTTTGTTTTGTTTTGTTTTTTCTTTTTTTTTCTATGCATACTTTTATTAAAAAGCTGAAAAAAACAAACAAGGAGCTGTGTTTTGTTCCTCAATTAATTCTGTGTATTGTGTGTGTTCTAATACAGACACCATATAATTTAATTTGCCATAAAAATATTGAGTTTGTTTCTACACATAGCATATCTGATGCAATACTGTCAAAAAACAAAACAAAACACTAGGATTCACCTTTTTCTGTACTTTGCTGAACTAAATCATTCCTTGGATTTTGTGTTTTTGTGCCAGCTTTTGTTATTAAAACACACATTCCTTTTTGTAAACTGCTTCCAGTGTCATCTAACACAAGTCTGAAGTTATGAATATTTCTGTTTTTATCCAGTCTATCATTTTGACTTCAGTTTTGAACTTGTTAGATCAAAGGCTTTAGAACTGTAGCAGTATTAAACCCACTGCAATTTACACACAGCAGCCTGCTAAGCAATATCACGACACTTGCTAGAGCCCACAGTGCAGCCTAATGAACTGGCGCTTTCAGGAAATGTAAATAATTAATTTTGCTTTTTAGTTTTATGCAGATGATTATAGTTAAAAGACCTTTGCAATTTGACCATAACTATCTTTGGTGTTGTATATTTTAGTTATGCAGATTATTGGATCAGCTCGACAGACAAAATGTTGCTGAAACAGTTTGCACCCTTCATTTGGTAGATTTTCAGGAAATTTACTTGTGGGTAAGGGACTGCCCTTTCAACTATGATGTAACATAGAAACAAAAGGGTTGGCAAAATTGGAATGCATTTATATTTTTTCTCAGCTTATTTGCATTTTTAATTGATTATGGAAGATATCACTACGCTAGCAAATTTTTTGAAAATTGAGTTTTTATTGAACCTTGTAATAAATTTTTAAAAAAGCAATTAAACATTTGTTTGTATATATGAGTTTTCATTTGTATTATATTTGGTTCATCTGGCATTAAAAATGTATTGCACAATTTATTTAGGCTTGATGGGGAAAAAATTAAACTGATGATATAGAAGTCTCAAAAACTCACAAACCTCATGTATCAAATATGATATGCTTGCCGTTAAAGGGTTAAAATTGGTTTCTAAGCTTTTTAGAGCACTTATCAAGGTTACATCAACTGCATATGATTTTCTCAATCTGATTTCAGCTTTTGACAACTTACATCCCATTAGCTTAAACTTTTACGCTTGTCTGGATTGTTTTTGATCTTTCCAACAGTGTTCCCTTTTGTTCCTTGTTTTGTGGCATTTCAAAAGGGTCAGTCCTTTTTCTTATTTTAATGTTACTCATTTCATTTGGCATACCACAGAAGCAAAGTAAATTTTTATTCTTATACTGAGGATAATTTATGGAAAGTGTAAAATGTTGGCCCATGGCCACAGTAGACACACTTGTTATGATTAAGAACAGCCCAATTTTTTTCATGGCAATTACATAAATGAAGCTGAGTTCTTACAATCATATCTCCTCAGTATCACTAACATCTGTCTGTGGCTCAGTGATCTTCTGCAGGGCTGCAGTTGGTCACTGTGTACGTGTGTGTGTATCCCCCCCCCTTTTTTTGCCTTATCTCAGTATCAGATTAATCTGCTTTGATTGACACTGAAAAGTCCATAGCAGATACATTGTACAACAGCCAGGTTATCTGTGCAACTACTGGTTCAGCAACTATAATCTATTAATTAATCATTTCATTTAAAAAATATAGCACTTTATCTATGTGAAATTTGCAGCACAAATAAAATGTACTCGACTTGAGCAACACTTCAGAAAATGGAACATCTACTTTTAGAGCAGATTAAGTAATGCGATCACTGTCAAATTAAATTTGTCTGTTTTATGTAAGACAAAAACATCAACCCAGCAGTTGAGCGGTCCACTGGAAATCCTTCTGAAGGTCCCTATGGCCACAACAGCCCATTCAGAATTTTAAGGGATGATTGTCAGAGAACATCCTAAAGGTATTCAGATATCGTTTTTTATCTGAAATCAAGCCTTGGAGCTTGCTCTAGGCAGTAGATGAAATTCATTATTTTTTTCTTTACATTTACCCAGCTGAATCCATTGTTAAGATCCTTTATTGGCTTTTATTTATCTGTGAGGCAGACTTTGGTATGGATGCCCCATCACTGAGGTCAGTGTTATTGTGTCATGTTGGGATTACATGAGTAGAAGAAGCAATTAAGTCAGAGCTTACATCCATAGAAATACTATGGCAAATGCTTTCAAAACTGAGCTCAAGTATGTGTGTGTGTGTGTGTGTGTGTGTGTGTGTATGCATGCAGTGCTTCAGTTGCATAAACTACTATCACTCGATTTCTCACATGGGTCCAGCTGATGCAGTACTAGTACAGGATGACCAAAAGTGTGCAAACAGTGTGTGACAAGTTTGTACGACTTCACATTTACTCTTTGTGGCTGGTTGGAAATAGCCATCGTGAACCACAGTAAAACAAAAACACAAGCATGTATGATTTATTCCCCCCTTTTGTCCAAATTGAATGATCTACAAATGTAAAAATGTGAAGAGGTAGTACACCTCCAGGCATAAATCCATTTTTAGTCATGAGGTGAGGCACCGATGAAAATTCTAATTACACTGACCAGGACTTTGCTGTAAAGGTTTGGCTTCTGAGGACCTTTTTATTATTGAATAATGCTCCACAAAAATCGAAATCCAACTTCTTTTGAACTTTTTCAAAGTTTCACCTTTGCTCCCCCAAATCATAATTAAGGCTTTGAGCCAAAACTACTGAGATATAGACTTATGATCTAATGGTGGCAGCTCTTGTGTCAGGCAGACAGCCAACGGGACACATATTATTAAATCTTGTCCTAGGCTTTTCATTTGTATTCTGGAAAGAGAACACATTCTTCTATAATTTGCCTCAGGTACTGTGAAACACACTGTGTATCCACACTGCAATAGATCCCTATTGATTTTTACCTAGACGCCTTGTACTGTAAGACCGTCTTTTCCAGACAGATTTAATGTTTGAGTTCTTATGATGAGTCTGAGGTAGGGTGGATATGATTTGGATAAAAGCCCTGTGGGGATGTGAGTTACGCGTAAAACGATTTGGTGTGTGGGTCAGTAAGAGAGCCAAATCTGTCAGTCATTTCACCGCTTACCTTGTTTCTTTTAATCTTTGCTTCTCTGTACTTTCACACACTGAGCATGGCATATCTTTCAAGAGTTTCTGTCCTCATTCCTGTGTGTATATAAGTCTGTGCGTGCTTGTGCTCCAGTGGTGCACCTTTTTTGTATGTGCACTGCAGTTGGGTGAAAGTTCAGTTGCAGTGTGAAACCTGGAGGCCTTGCCTCACAAATTGACAGAAATGACAGGATGGAAACTGTCTTTGGCCGCCATTCTTTCTCATCCAGCTTCATCAGCAACTGCTGGACAATGATGGACAATTAGTGGTCTGTGGGTGATGGATGCTACTTCAAAATACCCACTCTGTGAGCAGACAGCATCTTTTGTTTTGTCTCCTGTTAGTTTAATAAATAAATCTCTGGATCTTGCAACATGATTACCTCTTGACATGTCTTGAGCCTTGTTTAAGCCCACTGGATGCCTTTCTTTCTTTTTAGTAAAATAGTCATCTTTGCATAAATTTTTTTTATATTTTTTTAAATTATAAGTGGCACTAGATAGAGATGCAATTTCTCTCTTTTTTTTTGCATCTGTATAATTACACTATTAACACAAATGACATATAGCCAAATTTATCTCACTTCTTCATATTTTAACAGCCAAGCCCCTAAATCTTGATTTGAGACTGCGTTTCAGCCACATATGTATGAGTGCTGACACTGTGCCATTACTAATGTGTTTTGTTGCTTGACTGCCTCTAAATTACAGTCCATCAGCAACTGACAAATGTAACACTACCACAGTATTACATGATTTTCACCCCTTTGTTCTACTCACAGATTTACAACCTGTCTCTTGTGTGTAATTCAGAATGATTAAGGCTGTTTATTAATCCCACGCCCCTGACTGTGATCCTATAATCAATCAGATATATTACAAGTCTTGCACACTCTGACAAAGTAAATTACACTGCTTATTTCTCATCATCCTCACTTTAGTACTTCTCATAAATCATGCATTAAAGGTAAAACCTGTATAGGCTATATAGGTGTGTGTGTGTATACATGCTCGCCTTTGCAATATCACTGAAACTATTCATAAGTGCTTTTGTTGAAATGTATGCTTTTCAGATATGCAGGCAAACTTAAAAAAATAAGTTACAAACATCCACAAAACTTTACTTTGTAGTTTAGAGAGAAACGTTTATTACTGTATTAAAGTATAGTTGTTATTTCAGAAGAAAGGCATCTCAGTTACCCCATCTACAGCTGATAAATGGATTGTGTCTGATGTCATGATGGCAAAATGCATGGAGCCTCTTAATGTGTCTGGAAGTACAGTGTATATCTTTTTTGTTTTTATTGAATAGCTCACTGGGACTTGTTCTCACACCGTATCTTGCCTCAGAACTCTCTCACATTTTGTGTAATATGCAGATGAGCCCCAGTTTGTTCCCCAATCACAGTGAGTGGAACTTGATTGGCATGCAACAATGTTTTTCTGCAAAAGGCAATCACTGACAATTTCACAGTCTGTGCTACTCCCTAGTCCTTGAATTTATGAGACTATAATGCAGTGAGTTTTATTCCAACCTCAACCATACCTTTGTGTCCATCCTTATCACTTGCATCTCTGATCCCTGTTTTTCGGATGATGAATCCTATTTTTCTGAACCTTTAGGGTTAAACACACTCGGTTACTCTTAATTTTTGTGCCTCTGGCAAACATGCAAATTAGCACACTTGTAATTGCACAGTGTAAAATGTAATTGTGTGCTTTACAATGCTGCATCTGACGCATTTTGGACTTCAGTCTATTCTTTTAAATCCGCTAAATAAAGTCAGAAGGCAGATTGAAAACTCTTAAGGAACAGATAGAGAAGTATGAATGATATGGATGAAAGAGCAGGTCCTGCTGTTTGAAGCTCGATGCAGTCACTCTTCCTGTTTTAGAAAATTATAGCACACTCTCACTAAAAGCACTGGCTGAGGGAAGCAGCAGCCCCCTCCACATCTCTGTCCCTCTGTGCATCTCCGTCTCAATGTCTGTGTCTGTATCTCTCAACTACAAAGACGCAGCTTTCATATCTCACACTTCCACTCGGAGGTGTGCAAGAAGTAAAGTGGCATTAGTAGATGACGTAGCTGGAAGTTAATACTACTCAAAAAATAGCAGTTTTTTTTTTTAATTTCTGTGATTTGCTCTGTTTTGGTTTTAATCCCTTTGATCGAGTGGAGTGCTGTCAGTCTACCCTGAAATAAATCGAAGTGGATGGAGGCAGAGAGCAGAGTGGGAGCTCTTGAGTCATAGAGAGACTTTTCATAAAAAGCTTCCAGTGCAAACACTATGGCACAGAACAAAGAGCAGACCCTGTCGTTTGAAGCTTGGCACAGTCCCTCCTCTATTTTTTTTTTCTTTTTGGAAAAATTGCAGACACACACACACTTTGCGCTTTGCACTTTGCACACTTTGCGCTTTCCTTTACACCTTTTGCTCCTTTCTCTTGGCCTCATCTTTGACTTTCTCTGCAGATACATAAGTTCATTATAAAAGAGCTTCACAAGGGGGAAAAAGCATCTTGATGTTTTCCGGTTTGCCAAAATACACTCAGTCTGTTCTACAAAATAAAAGGAAGCAGCTTAAGATGAGACGGCAGCCTTGTCCTTTCTATGTGTCACCGTGTCCAAACACAAAAGCAGCTTTGACATGCCTTACCCTTCTATTTTGGGATGAAAGATAACTAAAAACATTTCAGTTGGGTAAATAAAATGTATGACTGCCACTGTCAATACACAAAGAACCCATCTGAAGACAAAGTACATGCTGTCTCTCCATTTAACCCATTTTGAAGCAGAAGGTAGTACAGTATATAGCTCCCAGTCTAAGTCAATATGTTGCTTAAGAGAAATGGGATTTGTCTGAGACACTCAAACTGTTTCAAAAAAATTGTCTTTTGGAAGAGATTAAGATAAAATAACGACTGCAGGAATGCGTCTATTTTAAGAGTCACACTGGCTCAAATTTGTTGATAACTTAGATATCTTCTTTGCATACTGTACCATGCAGAATTTCCAAAGGGCATGATTATTAAACTAACTTTCAAAATTAAATCATGCACTGGCTGCTGGCCAGGCCATTTATTTTCTTAAAATATACTGTAACTGGTGAAGATCCTGATGTTATTTTAACATCAAATCAGCAATAATTTTTGGGGTGCTTCAGCAGTTAAAGCAGGACAAATCAGTTTCATAGCATGGGCCCAAAGGCAAAAAATTAAAACCGTATGAGACTTTATTTAAAAATTATTTTAAAAATATATTCAAAATGTGTGAATAAACAATTATTGTGACTTTAAATGGTCCTGATCTGAACATAAAAAAATGGCGTAATCCTGTCTTTTAAAACAAATAGAATTATTGCTTCAAAATGTAAATGGGTTACCCCATTGATGTGTTAAAGAATCCAAGTTGTAAGCTCTTCAAAATTTCATTTTACAGTAAATAATGGATTAAAGCATAACGGTTTCATTTTCTTTCCAATACCAAATACATTTATATAATCATGCAAAGCATGGTTTGTGGTGATGTGTTTCAACAGGAAGTCTGACAAGCTTGTGAAAAGATTGAGCTGACATGTATATTGAGAAATGTCAAATGAAATATGGAAGACAAGAGGTCTTTATAGACAGAAAACCATTAATTCAGATGTTGATATTGATGTAAAGACTGCTCATAATAACAGTTGATTTGTTGCTCCTCTGCGGCTGCAGAGCTGCAGCTTTTGTTATAAACCAAGCCTTTATTAGAATAAAAATGTAAGAGGGTCTCTATTGCAGCCCATAGATGTTATCTTATTAGGCAGACAGTTTCAAGTGAAGAAAATAAAACAGGTCACCACTGAAAAACAATTACTTTTTGGTTCATCTTAATATCAGCATATAAAATGTGTGATGAGATACTTAAAGCTCGAGATCAGCATCTCTTTTTCTTGAACATGCTTAGACTGCAGTTTTCTTATCAATACAGTCCAGTTTGCAAATATAATGAGAAAAGAAAAGTGTTTGGTTAGATGCCTAATTGAGGCCCTGGAGAGAGTACACGGTTTTGCTTTTTATTTTGGGTGTTGAAGAAAGTACAACCCTTTTTCACCATCTGAAGATATCTAGCAAAGCAAAGCAAAGTTATTCATGCAGACAGACTCAAGTCGAAAGGTTAAAAAATGGGCATGTTGCTGGAGGGCTGTTGATCTGAAGTCTGATCAGTCCAGAAACCCCAAACTCTCAAGTGGCAAACAAGAGAAGACCGTGCTTGAGTGTTAGAGACACTGTGGTGAAAGAGATTCAGATGATTGAGCAAAGGCCCCAAATTGCTCAATTAAAAACTGTGGCATTCTGTCAGGGCAAGCAGGGCAAGCAGTGCTTGTCTAGAGAAATCTACAAATAGACATTTTCCTTGAGGTGACTGTTTGTTGTGATTTGGTGCTATATATAAAAAATTGAATATTAATTAAAATGTACTAAACTGCAAAACAGTATCCTGCCATAATGTTTTTTTCTTTTTGCCTGTTTGCATCCGCACTTTAAATTACTGCCCACTTGCGGCTGGAGTTTGCTATTGTCTCATGAAGCAGGATTAACTCTGCTTGACTATGATTCCACTGGAATGTGTAGTATGTGCCAATTTTATGGATGTGTGTGTGTCTTTTTAAAAAGCAGCTGTGTCCCGTTGCAGCAACTTTTTCTGATTGTTTCCACATGTGCATTATAGTTAAACCTTTGGCCTTTGATCATAGACTGTATAGACGAGGATGTAGTTGCCCAGTTAAAAGCAAGCCAGTGCAGGAGATGGCTGTAGTTGTGAGTACAAAGAATTCTGGTCCTATAGAAGCCTATGGGAAAATGGCTTGGGCATACTTGCCTGCCAAGTTTATCATTAGTGATTTGCTTGAATTATCTGAACAAAATAATTAAGTCTGTTTTGTAAATCTTGGTCTTACCATGATTAAAAATAGAGGATTATCTGTGGTATAAAACTGTAAGCTCGACTGCCTACCAAGTTGTCACTAGCCAATGAACGTGCCAGTTCCAGACCCACCCTTGTCACCAACACAGCAATGTGAAAACGCTCATCTTGAGGCTTCAAAATAGGACTTCAGAAACCAGTGGGTGCCATGTCGGTAGCTTTGTTGCATCTGTTAAACTGTCTATGTCCTTGACATAAGACTGATGATAGTCGGGTGTTTTCATACTTTTTTATTGCTACTTTGCTAAAGAAAAACAAAACCTCCTCCACCACTAGTTATTGTCAGCTAATAGTATATATTCTTAGATGATAACAATAGAAGTAACAATATTTGGCAATTCTTGAGCCATGGAGGAGTGCAGAAAGTTGAAAATGTGCGGGAAGCTGTGCAGCACATATAAAAGGAAAAGAGGGGCATCACAAAATGTATGTTTTAATATGGTCCAATTTATTTTGTTAAACAGTGGAGGAAGATTTGTTGGCTAGGGTGGGGAGGAATCATCTTTTCTTTCTTTTTTGTCAGAGTCAACACATGCTACTGATTAAAAGCAAATGTCTTGTTTAAAGTAGATAGTTCACCCCTAAATCAAATTAGTTTATTGTTCCTTTGGCCTGTACTGCTAACTATTCATCGTGATTAACTGTTTTTGTGTGAGCTCCCTGGCTTTCGAGATATTGGCCTTAAAAATGTATATAATGAAACTAGATGGCACATGCCTTGTAGTACTCAGCACTAACATCTCTTTCCAGAAAACATGACCTTGCTGCTAATAAAACTACACAAACCTTGTGAACAGTTTCTTGTTAGTTAGCATGCAGTTAGGGGAATGACAGTAATGTTTGCATCCTGTCATGCTGTCACTGGCACTGTAGTCTGCAGTCATATGTTATTGAATATAATGAGTGTAAATGAACTATTGTTTCTAAAGAGAAAATAATAAATGCCAAATAATTGCTCTGCTGCTCTGTTTTGGACCATTGCTACTGCTTCTTTTTTTAGCCTCATCTCTCAAGCTCCATAATAGCTCTTCTCATTTGCCCTCCTCTGACCCCTCTTGACCCTTGTTCTCCATTCCATCTTTCTTCCTCACTGTGCAGAAGAGTCTCTTCTTTCCCTCATCCTTACTTGCCCTCACTTCTGCCCCCTCCCCCTTTCCATTTGCCCTGAAGTGTGAAATGAGAGCGCAATGAGTTGACTACTTGAGAGCAGAGAGGATGAGAGCAAGCGGTCTGTCACAGGAGAATGATCTTAACAGGTCTGTCCACCTCCAAATCCCCAAGCCCCCCTGCACCCTTTCCACTCTCCAGAAAAATCTGCAGTGACACTACAGCCAGTTGACCGGTTGGTTTCTGATCAGAATCAAGCCAGCCATCCAGGCGGCTGAAGAGTCACCACTACAGTAGGATGTGCGTCTGACTGGGAACCTGAGATAAAGACTATAAAGAGCATTGCATACCCCCCCACACACACACGCAAAATCAGCATTGAATTATCCATGCATTCATACACACATCAACAATTCCATCAAGGCCCCTCTCCATTTTCAAATTGCTTCACCCTTCTGACGAAAAACTCCAATAATGCTCACACAAAATGATAACTAGGAGGAGTAATTGGATTTTAAAGAAAAACACTTTCCTCCAACACTGGTACTGCAATGCAGTTTCTGAATCACAAGAAATAATAGATATGGATATAAAGTGCTGACATAATATGAAAACGTATTAGTTGAATAATGAGGGATGACAGCAAACTACAAGGAAAAACAAATGCAAACAAGCCAAGTTCTAGTTTCAGGCTCAACACCTGTTATATTTCTGAAGCTAATAAATACACATGCTTGAGGTCCAAAACAAATTAATCGATTGCACATGATCAGTTTACAATATTTGGCAGGTTCTGTGTTTGGCTGGTGCAGATGTATGGGCATCGGTCTCTGCCTCCTACACAACGGAGAGGAGAGATGCATTCGTCAACTCTAGCAAGATCAGACAGATGCATGGTGCTAGTGTCAACAGGCTACTAATTCACTTTTAGAGGAAAGCCCTGAAGAAAGAAAAAGAAAATAATCAGCAGAGATGAGAGAATCTGTATTAAATACCACAGGCAGGGTATAACAATATTCGCCTGTTGCCTATGATTATATATACACATATATATAACATCTTTGTTTTGATCTGCAGAGACTATTATGGTATCATGCTGGAGATATAATCTGGAGAAGGGGTATATCTGTTATAACCTTGGTAACTTTTAGCATATTAGGATTCAAAATGAGGACTGGCTGACTCAACAAAAACAGTGGCGTTTTACAGCCTATTTGGCACACGACTTCAGAGGAATGCTAAATAGGCTCGTGACGGACAGGTTTGAATTATATTATTCAGACTTTTTTTTTAATATCATCCATGACATGCAGTGGTCAGAAACCATCATTTACCATCACATCATTTTAGCAGCAATAAAAGTCCAGTGATAAAAGAAGTACATTAAATAAATGTACCATTACGGCAATGTAATGCATAAATCCTGTCTGAAAAATCCTATGAGAATGATATTGGCAGCAAAATGTTTTTAAATTATTGAGGATAAAGTACTAGTTTTGAGCTGATGACTGCATTATTATATAATGCATGACATCATAAGATTGATAATACTAGAGCATCAGTGTGTGAGAAACATATAAGTGTAGGCAGAGCTATTTTGAATTACGTTATATGCAGCTTTATGTACATGGAATGTAAATGTAAATCTGAGCAGTGTTTAAAATGAGTAATGGAAGATGAAAGAGGAAAAAAGAATATACAATTCAGTTTTATTTATTTTTTTCTTTAAGCAATACGTAATGGTTAGGAATCAATCAATCAG
>JAMQGT020001994.1:0-12771 GCA_024447675.2 Pterophyllum scalare
TTGTCAGAACATTCAACTTTGTACAGAACAAAGTATTCAATGAGAATATTCCATTCATTCAGATCTAGGATGTGTTATTTGAGTGTTTCCTTTATTTTTTTTTAGTTTTATATATATATATATATATATATATATATATATATATATATATATATATATATGATAAATATAAGAAAGAAAAATAAAATCAAAATATTTTACTGACTATGTACTCTTTTTATTCACTTTAGTGGCCAGGTCTCATTTTGGAGTCTTCTCTGCTTGCACTAGTTTCTCTCACATAATTTCATAGTTCAGTCTTATCTTGCATTACTACAAGGGTCAGGGTTACAGGGTTAACGCCATGGAAATATAATGCTAAATCTCACGAGTGCCCCTTTAAAATCTTACCTGAATATGTAATAACTTATTTGGTGCTGTGTGCAATTTCTGCTTACCCATCACTTTCAAACTCCTCGGGATAAAGCTCCTTGAACCCACTATGTCCCCATCTGTGATGAGAATATATAAAATTCACAAATATTAGTTAATCTTATACAGCACTCCAGCATTTCCTTTACACATGAGCACTGCCACTTCATATATAAGTGCAAAAAATATAAATTTTTTTATACAGTACCTACCTGTCAGGATCATTGGCCTCAAATTCATATAGTTTTCGAGTCCAGTATCGAGTCTCTCTGTCATCGTGCTCTGAGGCCCGCTCTCTGCTTTGGCTAAAGTCTCTACGTTGATCCGAGACTCGATCACAGTGCATATGTCCTCTGGAATGCAACCATTACCCATAATTCAGCAAGTCAACAGATTATCAAAGCTCTAAACTGACAGCTGCATGAATCTGCATGCTATGAAGACTCAAGAGTGCTTTGGTCTCATTCGTGTTCAGGTGGATCAAATTAAACTGAAGTATTTATTTCTCCTACCTCACAAACCCTGAATCTGACAAATTTTGGTGGGACTTTTGGATCTCCCAGTCTCGCATTTTCCACATTTCCATTTCCTCCTGGATCTGCACAACAATATGCACACGAAAAGACAGCACAGACATGCATTTGTGCACGCAGGATTCAAATATTTACAGAGGTTATTCTTCTATGTGTGGGCAATGAAAAAATCCTGCCAATCAATGGGTGAACATGTGCATGCCACCTAAATACTGCATTAGGGGGAAAAATCCTAAAACCTCCAAAAAAATCTCAAAGTTAAAATATTTTTGGCCCAACTACAAATGCCCAGTATTACTTTAGTCCAGCTGCTCAAGCAGACAGACTTGCATCATCTTAGGTTTTAGTAGATTGTCAAAGGTTATTTTTTTTATAAAAGTCAAGGCAGTTTATAGAAGAAACAAATAAGCAGTGTTGTCTTCTTTCCCATAATAGCCTCTACTAAGCTGCCAATATCAGTATAACACCATATAACTCAACAAAACCACAAACTTCACTCTTAAAAATTACAATGAAGCTGAATGAATACCTCTAATTCCAACAAAAATTACAATAACTACTTACCTATTTTATTATGATAGGACTTTAATTTAGTTACATTAGTTTTAAGCAGTGGACAAAGTACCAACAACTTTTAGTTTTGTACTATTACCACTGAACTATGTATCAACAAATCCTATTTTAAGTGTCAAGAATATATGTATTGATTATGCATATTGCTCCAAAAGTCCACAATTTATCACTCATCAGGTTCTGGACTTTTGTATATTTTTACTTTTGATGTGTTGAACTGTAAGCACCAATTTAACATTTCTGGTCTGGTTTGGCATAACATAACTGCTGTAATAGTGTTGTGGATATTAAAAAAAACAAACTGTGCAACTTTCTTTTTCAAACTCAGATTGGGCTTGATGTATTGCTCTCTCACTGTCTTTGTAATTTTTTTCCTAGACAGATTAAAGATACGCTGTAGTTACAACTTTCAGTCTTAGTTTGTCTGACCTCGTAGAAACCGTAGCAGCTTCAATGCACAACTGATTACAAGTGAATAAAATTAAAATTACTGTTAAATTGTTGTGAAAATGAATCCAAAAGAACAAAACAGAAACACTGGATTAATTTAAACAAACAACAACACAGCTCAAATTTAAGTTAAGTAAATACTATGAATAAATAATGAATCAGTAGCTTAGTGTACGTAATAAACTTCACCTTAAATCTTACAAACGCTTATTATTAAACGCACCTTATTGTGGGCATCTGTGTGCCGGATTACATTCCTCAGTAGCGTCTTTCCCATCGACTGCTTCGACATCACGACACCTGACATAAGATACATATAAGTCATGGACAGACGAAACCGAAAGCATGAGAAGGGCTGACAATAATCTGAACTCTTATCCCTCGATGCCCGGTTAGCTTAGCTCGACCGCTAATAGCACAAGAATAACGTTTCAACAGCAAAACCTGCTCAAAAATCCACTCCCCTC
Source organism: Pterophyllum scalare (assembly GCA_024447675.2). NCBI lineage: Eukaryota > Metazoa > Chordata > Actinopteri > Cichliformes > Cichlidae > Pterophyllum > Pterophyllum scalare. Next base: position 2,435 of record JAMQGT020001994.1, read on the forward strand.
GGCTTGACTTAACTGTATACAACTGTCTGTATTACTACACGTTTCTCATCATTTTGTAATTATGGCCAGACAGTACCTTTCAAAACAGAGCAGCATTCAAGAAGAAGAAAATACAGCCTCTAGTAGGGCTTCCGCTCTACCAATCTACGTAATGGCGTCGCGTAATCTACGTCATTGTATTGTGAAAAACTGAACCGCGATTGGTCCAACTGCTGAACTTTGTAATGGCAAAAATAATGAAACGTTATTTTTCATCTACTATGCTGATTGTAACTGGTCACAGTAGTCGACTAGATAAAGGACTTCAGTCCACTCTGTACAACCCCTCTATTTGATCTAAAAATTTTCCACTATTTCCAATAGCAATAGTTACATTTAATTGGTTTAAGGTATGATTTATGAAACCAGAATGTTCAGCTAAAATATTTTTAGATCATATCTGTGATTTGCTGAGTTGCACTGTGTCTCTGTGGATCTAGAAAAAAAAACATTTTATTGGGTGCCAGGAGAGGACCAGGTATGTGAGAGTGGTACAGGACATTTACGAGGACAGTAGGATAGTGGTGAAGTGTGCAGTAGAAGTGACAGATGGGTTGGTGGGATTGCCTCTGTGCTCCTTCTTATTTGTGATGGTGATGGACAAGCTGACAGATGAGGTCAGGCAGGAGTCTCTGTGGACTGTGATGTTCGCAGGTGACATTGTCGTCTGTGGCGAGAGCATGGTGCAGGTGAAAGAGAGCCTGGAGAGGTGGAGCTATGTGCTGAAGAGAATAAGAATGAAAGTCAGTAGAAGCAAGACAGAATAGCCTACATGTGTGTGCATGAGAGGGAAGCAGGTGTGATGGTGAAGATGTAAGGGGTAGAGGCAGTGAAGGTTGATTTGTGATTTGTGTTGATCTGTGATTTACTGATTTGCTGCAAAGTGGAAAAAAAGTGATGATCCCATTGTTGTTGCCAGTCACTGAACCTACTAGTTCTTCCTCAGTGTAAAGACAACAAAGCAAAGCAGTAACATGTGTGATGAGTAGATTCATAGTGTCACCATATCATATATTAAAACAGAATGGATTCCAACTGCTTCATTACAGTTATTTTTTTCAGATGACTGTACAAAATGCCATGTTTCTAACCCAGACATGCCAAGCTGACAACTTATGCACAACCTAGTTTTCACCAAAGCCCTCAAGTCATACAGTAGGCTCTTGTGATCTTCCTAAAGTCTCTGTACCAATATAATTCCTATGCAACTTTCAAAAAGATGGGTCACTTCCTGCAAATAAATTAGGCTTATGTCTAAACTACAGTTGTGCAAACCAGTACTACATAGGTGCATTCAGTTAGTGTAGGTATCAAGTTGTCTGCTTGGTTGCATGTATTAAGCTGTTCTACATAACAGATTTGCCTATTATAAACATTGTGCCATAACGATGATAGAAAGTAAATTATATTATCTTTATGGCACATTGTTAACAATAAGGAGAGTTGTATTATGCGTATGCGTACACCATATCATACAGACTCCACAATGAGGCTGCAGTTTAGCTGCACATAAACTAGCCTACATTTTTACCCAAAAACTCATTTTTACCTAATACCCCAGCTTGAGCTTTAATATCACTTTGGCAAAAAAAAAAAAAAAAAGAAGAAATTAAATTAAAAGTCACTGGTTCAAACCTAAAAGCAGGGCTTTTAGACTAAGTCAAACCAGACTTGAAACAATTGTGTCAAAGTAATTTAATATCAAACCTCTGATGCTTTGAAAGATGGGGGGGGAAGGGGCTGAAAATGTTCTACTTTTACCAGTGAGTGACACACTCTTGTACTTTAAGCTACAGGAGAGTGCAATTGTCAGTCATGGGATTTAGACATGAATATGCAATACATTTGCCAAGGACTGCTCTTTTACTTTATGTCAATGCAGTTTCTGTTATTTTAGACTGATTTCGTACTAAACTGGTACTATTTATTCCACTACACTGATCAGAAAACTGGGATTACTAGCTACAGTACATATTAGGATTTTACAAATAAGAAATATGTGGTTTCTGAATACCTTTTCTATTACTGCTCTGGTCAAACAAGGGTTTGTCAATCACCTTTGTCTGATTAGCATGATATAGGCAACATTTGTTAACAGACAGTACTTCACTGAATGCAAAAAAAATCTACAATCAATTGAAGGATGCAGCCTTGGCTGAGGACACATTATGAGCCGTTATCAGCCACAATGGTCCTATTTATTTATTGTGCACATTTCTTTTTAACACAAATGGGTTTATCTAAACGATATTGGCTTTTATTGTTTTTCTCTCTCTCCAGTGTTATCTCCCAAACCAAAATCCTTAGAAAATACTTGCTTCTAAATCATAATTGACTACAAAAATGGATGGCATTCATAGGGACAAAATCTTATCAGCTCCATGCATATCTGTTTGAAGGTCACTGAAATAAGGTGGGGGAATAGATAACTTTTGTTTCAGGTATGTTAATAATTTGATATAAGAATCCATAGTGACCATGCAGGCACACTCCATTTTAGCAACTCATTTGATTTACAAATAGGCTGACTGCATGCTGTCTCTGTGGCAAACTGGCTTTCTTCTCGCTGCCTGGATCCCCAGTGGTGGAATGACATTCCCACCACACTTTGAACAGCAAAGTCATTGCTTATGTATCAACCATACATCAATCCAATATTGCCTGATAAAAAACAGTTCCCTCAGTCGCATCTTGCTCTGCCAAATCGTCATTGTCTGCTTGTAGGGCACCTGAGTTTGTCCTTGTCTTTTAAATACTGGAGAAAAAATATATGTTTAATGTAATACAGAGAAAAATAGAAATCAGCTCATGCCGAAACAGACGGAACTTTACAAAGGGCAAGAGGTTCTCATGAAGTTACTGAATTTGCCAAACTAATCAGTGCACTTTCTGCATAATATTCGAGCCTCTTATTATTATTTGGAAACAATACTAGTTGTTATTTTATTTATTGTTGCTGACAGAGCTGCCTTTGAGTTGAGTTATTGCCCAGAACCATCAAATTGGTGGGTGCATTGATTCACTTTGATGATAGAATATATTTTTGCCTTGCATAAAAATGAACATAGCCACAATTTCATGTGTCTTCCCACTTCAAAAATCAAGGACAGTCAAATTTAGTATGATTACATCTCAAATAACTGAAAGACCTAAGTAGTGCTCACCAGCATTTTATCCTGTGAATACAGTGTGCTTGAATTAGGGAGTTCAATCAATTTATGTAACAGTTTTTAGTATTGTTAATTATCATAATGTCATAATTATTAAGCAATTTTAAAGCATGCTGAGATTTCTAATTTACATGTATAAAGGACAGGTTTGCATGTTTATATATTCACATGCCCAAATGCAGCTCGACAAAGTTGTAGTAGTAGCAGTAGTAGTTGTAGTAGTCTTTGGAGTTGTTCCACCTGGTCATATGTGCCTGATTTCTTTTGTGAGCAACAGTGGTGGCATAGTGACACACAGGGAGATTTATTCATAAAGAGGGTCACTTTGGAAAATGCCAACTTTCTCCGTGTCACTTTTACTACTGAAACCTCATATCAGTTTATTACTAAATTCAGCACTCAGAATTTTGTTGCCAAACATCTGAATTGTGAAATTAGGCTTAGGTAGCGCTTCATTTCTCCTATAGACAGCAGTGATGCAGTATACTTGTGGGCCTATAAATATTGTTCTAAGACAAAATAAATAAATAAAAATAATACTACATTCTTTACTTGATTTGAATTTAATTCTAGGTGATGCTGGAATAAAATGTCTTTGCTGATTCTGTGTTTTAAATGCAGTAAGTGTCATGGACAGCTGTGTGGCAGGCAGGAAGTGGACCCCAACGCAGAACACAGGAGACCAGGTAAGTAAATGATTTAGCCTTTATCCGGCGTGAGAAAAACAGAACCAGGGGCTAATGCAGCATAAACGGAAAGATCACCAGACTTAAATTCTAGGAACCAAAAATAAACACCGATGGGACACAGCAGGGGAGCCAATGACGGAGACAATGACAACGACGCGACAACAGGCAGAGAATTCACAGGACTAAAATACACTGGAGGGCTAATGAGGTAGGTGGAAACAGGTGGGAACACAGGTGACGCTAATAACACAGACGAGACAAGGGGAAGCAAAACTAAACACAAAGCATGGGGAACACAGGACTTTCAAAATAAAACAGCAAGAGACCAGACCAGGAACACGCAGACATGACACGGGGAAACACCAGGGACCAGAAATAAACAGAAATACAAAAAAGAACACAAAACACTGGGCCAGCGGCCCAGGACCATGACAGTAAGACGTCTAATTTACTTCACATGTTGTTGCTGTGAAGGAAACTGTGCACAGATAAAAAATTAGAGCCACTGATTAGTCCATAAGTGGATGCTGACCTTCCTTCTGACCTGGAGCATGAAGCTCATTTGATGCTTGATTGTGTGGCTTTGGCCGATTAGGTGAGGTTCAGATCACTTCTTATGATCGTCATTATGATAGAATTTGATTTGCAAGGCTTAGTGCTCATGTTTGAGTTGTAAGGATGTGTAAAAACTGTTCATGGTTCATGGAGGGGTAAAAACTTTAAAGAGTCAAAGACTGTTTAATAATTTATATCGAAGTTATTTTTGAAGATATAGAGCTGGGTTAAAAATATATTTTCTTCAAAAAGGGCTCATAAGAAAATATTAACACCCTCCACCCTATCAATATTTGATAAGAACAAAAACATAATTTGACCTTTTGTGACCGCCATAAAGTGGTTTCTCATCAGCTTCTGACACCTCTTTTGTTTATTCCTTGCATGCAAATGCTTCCAGGAATGGACAAGCTTCTGTTTGTGTAAGCATCACATTCTTCCTAAAGGAGACCTACTGTATTATGCTTTATACAGTACAGATACCTTTCCACAGGTTAGATTGGTTGGGTGGCCAAAATTTTAAATAATGAGGTCAGCATAGTTGAGGGAGTAGCCATTGAGAGGAGCTACTGTAAAACAGCTTGAGGGGCTGCACCAAGGCTCAGATAAATAAGGATTATTCTGAACTCTGAATTGTGCAAAGCTACTCAAATTGTCCTGGTCCTGGGTTTTGGACTCATGGTTTCTTTTTAGTTTGTGGACTTTTGAATTCTTCTTTAATATTTAATATTCTATTTGGTTCTCTTTCCCTAATTACCTCGTGTGTACTTAAGCCCTCAGTTTGCCTTCGGTCTATGTGCTGCCATGCTGTTTCCCTGTTTGGATTCACTTAAATAAAGGTTTGTTTTTCTGTTTATTTTAATCCGTCTTTAAGTCTCCATCTGGGTCAGCATTGCGTACATATCATGACACTAATAGAGTCCAAAAATAAAAAATATGGAGCTGGAAATGAGCAGAATAGGTCTCCTTAAAAAGCTGCTAAAGTCTTGTTTCAAATGTACACTCACAAAATGAACAGTAATTGTACATTGCAACTGTAATAAAGGAATAAAATGAATGTGGAACTTACATTACTTAATCCTAAATTAATTTTTATATTGCAAAAATATTTTTTTGCAATTCAAACATTTCCTCTGACTGTAGGTATCCAAACAGATTTAAATATTTTTCTCATTTTGATTTAATATCAATAACTGTCAGCGTGACAGCTTGCCTTTGCCTCTGCTGTTTTCCTGCATAAATCTAATGCGGCATTTTTCTGGTGGGTTACATACATATTCATGGCTCTACAGTAAAGTAGCTCATTGAAGCATGCACCAATGATGCTCACAGGGAATTTAAGACACTGTTATTTTGTTCTGGGCAGAACCGCATGCTGCCACATTGAGACCTACTTCACATTATCTTGCTGATGACGCCGCCAACACTTCTAACAGCTTAATGACAGTTTACCCTGCCAAAACGCCTTTCAATGGAATACTTAACACCAGCCATATATGTCAGAGAAATTCTTTTGTTTCTGCTGCCTGATGCTCAAATTATGAAGCTGGCACATTTTACATTTGAGTTTAATCTGATGCCTCTGATGGTGCATTAGCTGATCTTCTGTTACAATTGCATTCAAAATGATTTTCAGTACATACAGGACACAGAAATGAGAAGAGCTGATGTGTCCATTCTATAAATACCATTTTCTCTTGAAGTACCTCCCTATTTCCTCTGACTCTGTAAATATATAATTACCCTCTGCTATGGTTTGGCCTGTGTAGTGTGTTGTTATAGAAGCCTGTGGTTTTATCAACAAACAAAAGTCTGCTAATTTTCCTGTTTTTATAAAAATCTATATGTTGTTTCTAATTTTAACTGCAGGTATATGCGGTACATGGAGAGACAAGGAGAAGGAGGAAGACTCCCACCTCCTCCTCCTTCTGAAAGGAGAGAACAGTGGGGAAAGGAAGGAGGAGGAATAAGGGAGAGGGGGAGGGTGAACACACCCAGACAGAGCCATGTCTGACATCCTCACTCTCTGAACGAAGGAAGGAGTGATACAAAGCCAGTTCGGCCAAGCAGAAGAGAAATTGAGGGGAAGGAGGGGGGGCGATGGGAACAAGAGAATGATTGCAAAAAGGGTGAAAAAGATGCACAAGAGCTGCATCAGTTCTTGTCCGTGAGGAACAAAAAACATTGTGTTCGTGAATGGGAGCTGGTGAGCTCCACCACAGGGCGAGTGCAATGAGAAACCAGGCAGATTTCAGTCACTGGTGCTGCTGAGCTCCAATCCTCTCTCTGTCTGTCTCTCCCTATCTCTCCCTGCCAGCAGCGACTGAGCCTTGGTATGATTTAGGGGAAGGGTTTGGGGGCTTTTGATTAGGATTTTGAGCTTTATGTTTTAGGAATATGCTGTTGAAGAGGATTTAAACGTGCTGTTATTTCTGATTGAACACAGTGTGCGACGTGGAGACTCCTCTGGTTGCGGCTTTCAGGGCTGTTTCCCTTCCTGCTGCCTCTGGTTGTGTTTGGGCTATGGTCCTGACCGAGAAGCAGGGCATCACCCAGATGTGGGGCGCTGACTGTATGGGAGGTTAAGCTTGTAAACACCAGCATGGGAGCAAAACAGATGAAATGGTAAGTGCTATTTTAATATGAACGGTATGTCAATCCAGGATGCTAGGATTGTTGACAATGCATGAGTACACCAGTGGCAGATATATATTGCCCAGAAAGTCTACATTCACCTTTCATTTACCACTTTATCCATATGTGAATCTCTATCTTGATCTTAGAACTGCATTTCATCCGTGATCTTGACAGCTAAGCTGTGCAGTTTATTGTTTGGTGTTTACAGTGCAGTAGGTGTGGGTGTGTCCCTGTATGTGTCTGTGTGAGCTGAGCTGCTATTGCCTAGCAACCTCTCTCTAAAAGCCATTTCTGACTCTGCCATGGCACGATTTAGATAAAAATAAGTTTTAACTGATATTAGACTAAAACAAAAAATAAAATAAAGCCACCTTCTTTTCTGCATGTTTTGCACCGTATTTACAATGACCTACTTTATTTAACCAATCCTTTAAGATCAGTGCTGATCACTATTGATGGAAAAAGAACTCATCTATACTCACATGCAAACATACACACAAACACACACACGCTCTCACACAAATGGAACAAACTAAAAAGTTCTGAACTTAAAATCCCACTTACTTTAAACTAAATGTACCTCGAGCATCAAAGGTTAATAATGACAAAAAAAATGACACTGAGCAATAAGCTGTGTTTTAGTGTTATGGAAGGATGAGGTGAAAGTAGCCTGGAATATTTAAGTATATTTTCATTTATAATTTAGAGGTTCCCAAACTGGGTGGTGGGACTTGGCCATTGAATCACATCATTAATTTGAGGGCCTTTAAAAAATGATGATTGTGAAAAAAGAAAAGTCATGCTACAATTTTTTTTGTAATGACTTTTGTGAAATGTGCCAATTAATTTTTTTTAATGAAAAAACTGAGAAGCGTACGCAGGAACCCTTTCACTGGTGAATCTACTAAGCACTCGAGCTGACTAAACTCTACTAAAATGCTAATCTACCCGTCTACTGAAACTGTAATATGGAAAGCAACCATGACTGTGAGATAAATGTACAGGACTAAAAAGTAGTAGCAGCAGGTGTAAAGTATGAGTTTTAAGTAACCAAAAATACTCACATAAAGTATCTAAAAATTGCACCTCTATTGGAGTAAATGAAGGCCCAGTCAGTGACTTTCCACCACTGCTGATCAAATTATGTTAATCTATTCCACAGAAGCTCATCTTTTGCAAATCCCACTGCTTAATCTTTGCTAAACCCATATGTTCCAACTCTCTGTTCGCCCGTGTTCTCTTGTAGCAACAGATCAGCAAAGTGCATCTACAATAAATGTGTTATTGAACTGCTCTTTGAGACAATAATAGAGGGTATCCCGATAGTGTTATTATCTGCAGTGACTAGATTAGAAGGAGGTGCTTCTTTGATCCATTTTTGAGAAACACTTAAGGATAATTACAGCAGCTTCTGATAAGAGGCTTAGTTCATGTTTTTATGTGACCTAGTGCAGTGACTCTTTCTGGGAAGTTGGGAGGACAAAACTAATCACAAGTTTCTCTTTATGATTTAATATGTACAAAAATTAATTATTTTTTAGCCATTTTAGCGTCCACAACATCCCAAAGGTGCTCCGTTGGACTGGGATCTGGTGACTGTGGAGGCCATTTGAGTACAGAGAACCCACTGTCATGTTCAAGAAACTAGTTTGAGATGATTTGAGCTTTGTGACATGGAGCATTGTCTTGCTGGAAGCAGCCATCAGAAGATGAGTCCACTGTGTTCATAAAGAGATTGATCTGGTCAGCAGTACTACTTAGGTAGGCTGTGGTGTTTAAACAATGCACAGTTGGTATTAAAGGGCCCAAAGTATGCTAAGGAAAAATCCCCCACACCATTACACTACCACCAGTCTGAACCGTTGATACAAGGCAGGATGGAGGCATGCTTCCATGATATTTACATCACATTCTGACGCTCCCATCTGAATGTCGCAGCAGAACTCGAGACTCATCAAACCAGGCAACATTTTTCCAATCTTCTATTTTCAAATTTTGGTGAGCCCATGTGAACTGGAGCCTCAGTTTCCTCCTCTTAGCTGACAGGAGTGGCATCTGGTATGGTCTTCTGCTGTCCATCTACTTCAAGGTTTGACATGTTGTGTGTTCAGAGATGCTCTTCTGCATACTTTGGTTGTATTGAGGGGTTATATGAGTTACTGTTGCCTTCTTTTCAGCTCAAAGCAGTCTGGCCATTCTCCTCAGAGCTCCTCCTCGTCCTCAGATGCCTTAACAAAGCATTTTTTGCCCAGAGAACTGCTGTTCACTGGATATTTTCTCCCTTTTGGACCACTCTCTGTAAACCCCAGGCATGGGTGTGCGGGAAAATCCCAGTCGGTCATCAGTTTCTGAAATACTCAGACCAGCCCGTCTGGCACCAACAACCATGCCACATTCAAAGTCACTTAAATCACATTTCTTCCTCACTTTTCTGATGTTCAATTTGAACTTTAGCAGGCTTTCTTGACCATGTGTACATGCCTAATTTATTGAGGTACAGACTCATTGATTAGATATTGTCTTAACAAGCAGGTGGACAGGTATGCCTAATAAAGTGTTTGTTGAGTGTATGTCCTCCTTCATTTGGTTTGTAACAACGCTGCTATCTATCATCAGGACTAATTTTGAATGTCTGGTGCATTTCTTTATGACTCATTACCTGTAAGACATTTCCCTCAGCCTCATTATTTGCAGATATTAACATGCTAATTTGCTTGATATAATGGTGAAAATGCTTCTTATGCCTGCTTAACACAGGCATGTCATATATTTTTTTTAGCCTCCTTTCCAGTTTGACAGTAGCTGAGAAACAGATTAAGACAAAAAGTTAACCTTTAATCCTTAGAAAGGGCCAAAAATAACAGTGTGTTCACTGTTTGCTGTGCTATTAACTAGTGCTGACTCATGCTATTAGATAAGAAGAAAATCTTACCAGCGTACATGTGGAGCAAATTCAACAGGACATTCTTTGGTTACTGTCCCCGCCCTCCCCCCTTCAGCCAGCAGCCTCAGGAGCAGGGTGATGAGCAGTGATGCTTTTCTATGACGTTGCTCGCACAGAGGTTAGATCTGTTTCTGCGGTCACGGGCTTGTTTTCGCACGCAGACTCGGAGGGGGAAAACTGCCGTTAGGGACTGTGCATAATGCTATAGGTCACAGGTCACAGTAGCTGTATCCCATTTCCACAAACATAGCAGAGTGAAGATGACAGCAATACCAGAACTGAACCAAGTACACTAGACATAAC